>JAIUZE010066239.1:0-21398 GCA_022085475.1 Heliosperma pusillum
ATAAGTTCAGTTCAATTCAGCTCCTATAAGTTCAGTTCAACTCTTATAAGTTCAGTTCAGAAAAATTCAATTCTTACAAATTAAGTTCAGAAAAGTTATACGGAATATATTATTTATGAAAACCTATATAAAAACATTTGACATTAATTAGTGGAATGACATTTGGTCAATTGAAAAAAAAGGTGGCTGTTAAAAAATACGCCCCGAATGTCACAAAAGTATCAAATCTCTATTATTGTTTTATACATTCACACTCCATAATTTTATAAGGATGCATACTCTTGGAATACCTATTATAGAACATGACGTGAATATTTAAGGAACAGTAGATTTGGGCATGTTTGATGATAAGCGGAAAAAAACCATGTTCAAGGTACGAAACAAGATAGTAAAAATACATTTGGCGAGGCAATAGATTCGTTGTTACGAGTGATAGTGAAGATAAAGAAGAAAGTGATGAGGAAGATGATGATATAGAAATAGATGGTTAGAAAACGATGTAATATTTGATTTAATTTTTTATCGTAATGTAAACGTAGTAATCTATATGAACAAACCAATGTACATAAATCGGAATTATGCTATTATCTTACCTTACGTTTTAGAGTATACTTTTTCTATGACAGTCATTTCCAAAAGATAAAGATACAGATAAAGATGATGTCAACGTAGTAATCTATTTGAACAAACCAATGTATATAAATTGGAATTATGTTATTATCTTACCTTATGTAATAAAGTTCAGTTTAGTAAATTTTAGATTCTATAAATTCTATTCAATTAAGTAAAATTAAGTTCAGATCCTATAAGTTTAGTTCAGTTCAGTTCAGCTCCTATAAGTTCAGTTCAGCTCTTATAAGTCCAGTTCAGCTCAGCTCATATAAGTTCAGTTCAGCTCTTATAAGTCCAGTTCAGTTCAGCTCCTATAAGTTCAGTTCAGTTCAGCTCCTATAAGTTCAGTTCAGTTCAGCTCCTATAAGTTCAGTTCAGCTCCTATAAGTTCAGTTCAGCTCAGTTCAGCTCCTATTCAACCCAAAATAACAGGGCCTTACGAAACTCAAATTAATATATTAAATCTCATTTTAGTATAAATTTATACTATAAATGATTAAAGTTACATAAGTAATAATTAAAGGTTCACTAATAAATGTTAAAGTTACACTTATTAAAATGCTACAATTAAATCTTATTTTAAGTTAAAGTTATAGAAATAAGGGTTGAAGTTACAAAAAAGCGTTGAAGTTACACTCGTAATGACTGTAGTTACACTCATAAAAAGACCAAAATCACATAAATTTATTTTAAAGTTGCATAAATTCAAATTTATGTAGTTGATATCACATTTTAGTTTGAAATTACATAAATATTGGTTGAAGTTATACTCTTAATGACTAAAGTTACCCTCATAAAAAAGCTAAATTCACATAAACTTGTCTTAAAATTACATAAATTCAAATGTATATAGTCGAAATCACATTTTGATTTAAAGTTACAAAAAAAATGGTTAAAATTACACTCGTAATGATTGAAGTTATATCATAGAACGGCTAAATTATATAAACTTCTCTTAAAGTTACATAAATTCAAATTTAAATAATCAAAATCACATTTTAGCTTGAAGTTACAAAAATAATGGTTGAAGGTACTCTCATAATGTAGGTAGAAGTCATTAAAACCCACTCATTTTGTTCTAATCTTGTCCCTTTATTTTGATCTAATTTTGCCCATCCATTTTTCTTTTAATCTTAGCCCTTCATCTTGTTTTAATCTTGTCCCTCCATCCTCCTCATCAAAAGGCCAAGATGAGGACTCATGGACTCAATTTTGGAGGTGGACTCATTATAACTTGCCTTCATATATATATATAGGGTCAGGATCCGGTGAGAACCACTAACATAATGAGAACTGTGAGAACTCTCACTAAATCTCCACCAAATCTTGTTTCGAAAGTTTTGATGGATCATTTACAACTGGATTAGTTGATTCAATAAAAATATTTGCAGTAAGTAAACAAAAGTTATTGATTATATTAAAAAATATGTACTTAATGTACATAAGTTCAATTAGGTAAACTAAGACTACTCTAAATGCATGAAAATGAGCACTACGTGCATGAAAATTGTTACATGCATGAAAACAATTACTAGGTGCATGAAAATAACTAGCTTCAGATACATGAAAATGAGTAGTAGGTGCATGAAAATTGTTAGATACATGAAACTGACTACTAGGTGCATTAAAAAGAGTAAAATCTATTTCGACTCGATTTCTGTCAGTACCTTATAAATTTTCAGCCAAGAAATATGTTATTTAACCATAATATTCTATGCCGAATCCAAATATTTCGTTAGTTTTAAAAACTAAATTTTGTAAGGCGGAGTTCTCACGGTTCTCTTTATCTTAGTGGTTCTCACCGGATCCCAATTCTATATATATATAGAGGATAGAGGCGAGAGTGGGAGACGAGAGGAGAGGGCGGGGAGAGAGCGAGAGAGAGGGAGAGAGAGATAGAGAGAGAGAGGACGAGAAGAGAGAGAGACAGAGAGAGAGAGAGACAGAAGAGGAGAGAGACATATATATATATATACATATATATATACATATATATATATATACATATATATATATATATATATAGATAGGTTCTTATGAGTCCCTTATATTATGTGAGTCCTTAAGTCCTTAATAAGGGCCTTTGGATCAACCAAATCAATGGTTGAGATGGAGAGAGAGGTAATGGATTCAATAGGCCCAAGACAAAAAAGGAAAATTAGATTTATGCATGTTAGTGGGTTTCACTGCCCCAATACACAGATTAACGTACTATATCTGACAATACCCATTAGGTTTAAGTCATTTATCCTGTATCCACCATGCAAAAGCTCACAATCTCTATAATACTACTTTCTATCTCTATAATACAACTTCACAACCTCTCTCTACATCCAAAAGCTTCATAATTGTACTGGAACAATAATATACAATCAGATTTTGTTACTATTACTGTCTAAATATTCCAAATATTTGCAAGGTTTCTTCAATAGCGTCATGTCTGATCAACAAATTGTTGAATACGCCAATGGTAAGTTCTATTATTGATGTTTTGTATTATAAATAAATTATTGATGTTTCTTCTAGGTTTTGTTTAAATAAAGACTAGGTTCACTGTTAAAGCATCTACGGATTTTTTTTAGTTGAAGTTACACATATTGCTATTAGAGTTTCATAAAACACAGTTAAAGTGAAAGTGTATCTTCATTATTAAAGTTTTACAAGACTTGGTTTTTGTTTGTTATTTTACTTTAATTTACTTTATTGGCAACTTAAATTAATACTGAATGATGCTGGTGAATATTGTTGAATATTAGAATATTAGATTTTATTGAAGTAATATTAGAACTATAGTTGAAGTGAATAATATTGATGAACTAGTATTGAAGTTCTATAAAAACATGTAGCAACGTTGAAGTTAGAGGTATTTACATTAAAGTCTATTAAAACAACGTTGAAGTGACATAATGATGAAGTTTCAGTACCTGTACATTGAAGGTACACATGTTGTTGTTGAAGTGAAAACAATGATATTGTGATTTTTAACACTCTTACACATATTGCTATTAAAGTTTCATAAAACAGAGTTAAAGTGAAATTGTATCTTCATTATTAGAATTTTACAAGACTTGTATTTTTAATTGTTATTTTACTTTATTGGTGAATATTGTTGAATATTATAACTATAGATTGAAGTGAATAATATTGATGAACTAGTATTGAAGTTCTACTGAAGATATGTAGCACATTAAAGTCTTGAAATTACAGGTATTTACATTAAAGTCCAATAAAACAACGTTGAAGTGACATAGTGTTGAAGTTTCACTACTTGTACATTGAAGTTACACATGTTGTTGTTGAAGTACATAATATATTGTCCATTAATTGAAGTTACATTAATTGTGTATAGAAGTGATGCTGATAGTTGTTGAAGTTACATATAGTTTTGTAGTTACTTGTATTGTCGTTGAAGGTCTGCAAAACTTCGAGTTAAACTGATTGATATTAAAGTTAAAAAATGATTTTGAAGTTACACTATTCATGAACTAAAGTGTTAGAAAATATCCTTAAAGTTTGAAAGTCTTGAAGTTATAGGTATTTACATTAAAGTCTAATAAAACAACGTTGAAGTCCTGTACATTGAAGTCTTGAAGTCCTGTACATTGAAGTAACACATGTTGTTGAAGTAATACATATGGTTGTTGAAGTAACTCATGTTGTTGAAGTAAAAGATTAAAGTGTTGAAGTTTCACTACTTGTACATTGAAGTAACACATGTTGTTGTTGAAGTAATACATGTTGTTGAAGTAAAAGATTAAAGAGTTGAAGTTTCACTACTTGTACATTGAAGTAACACATGTTGTTGTTGAAGTAACATAATTTGTACAACTTATGCAGGTTCATTTGCTAACGGAGAATGGGTGTTTTGTAAGAAAGTAGAAGATGAATTTACTCCGTACGTCGGGCATGAGTTCTCTGCTATTGATGAAGCAGTTGATTTCTACAAAATATATGCACTTGCTTGTGGCTTTGACGTTCGGAAGTACACAACAAAGAAGTGGCGTGATGGGAAAGTGAAATCAAAGCTTCTGGTTTGCAACCGAGAGGGTTTCAGTAAATCATACAAGGTGGATGAAACACTCAAAAGGAGGACTAAAATAACTAGGGTCGGGTGCAAGGCCAGAATAAGGTTATTTATGGACGAAAGGGTAATATGTATTGACCGAATCACCGAGGGGCACAATCACGAACTAATCTCGGTAAATGATCGAGAGTTTCAGAAACTGTCAAGAAGAATTACGAGTTATCAATAACAGATCATCGTTTATAATTCGAGGGTTAGTAATTAATTTTAAAATGTCTCGTTGATTTAGATTGTTTGCAACCTATATTAAAAGTGACAGTATTATTGGATATAAGTTAGTTAATATTCCAATTTACGTTTTTTGTGTGTAGTTGAAGATTGGAGCAACAAAGACTTATAATATGTGCAAGGAGCACGTTAATGGTTTCGAGAACATTGGGGCTAGTTTAACAGATTTCAAAAACTTCCACAGGGATGTGAAGTGCTTCATTCATGAGCGAGACGGTCAGTTATTTGTAGATCATTTTAAGAACATGGCTGAAAATAGACAGGGATTCTTTTTCGACTACGATATAGACAGTGACGGAAGCCTACGTAGGGCAATTTGGGCTGACGCTACTGCGAAACGGAATTACTCTTTATTTGGTGATGCGGTGTCCTTTGACCCAACTTATTGTACCAACAAATATTCGATGGTATTCACCCCGTTTACCGGTGTCGACCACCATAAACGGTCAGTAACATTTTGTGGGGCTTTGATTGCGAAGGAGGACTTTGAATCCTTCAACTGGGTATTTACAAAATTTTTGAAGGCTATGGGAGCAAAGGAACCCGAGTACATCATCACAGATCAGGATCCAGGGATTATAAAATCTGTGGCACTAATGTTCATGACAGCGCGTCATTGATTTTGCATGTGGCATATCATGAACAAGGTGCCGGTCAAGTATGGACCCACGAGGGCTGATTACAGCGATTTGATTAAAAAAAATGAATGAAACTGTATGGGATGACGACCTTGAAGCAGTTGATTTTGACAAGAGATGGGAAATCATAATGGCGGAACATGAGATTAGTACAGAAGATTGGTTTTCAGACACGTACGCTATAAGGAAACAGTGGGTGATGGCGCATTGCAGGGATTTGAAAATGGCAGGCGTTATGAGAACAACGCAGAGATCGGAGAGTGAAAATAGTTTTTTTAAGAGATTTGAGCACATATCAGGTACTTTGGTAGAGTTTTGGATGCGTTTTGTTAGCGCTATGGACCATCAAAGACACCAACAAAAGAAGTTAGACAACGATAACCGACAATCATCACCCAAAACAGAAACTCATCTTGCTATAGAAAAACACGGAGCGAAAATCTACACACACGAGATTTTCAATGAGTTTAGGGAAGAGGTCAAATACTCTTTCGATACATGTAAAACCGGGGGGTATGCCAAGATAGGTGAACTTGAGGTTACAACAGTAACTGATACATTCAGAGGAAAGGATTTTGAAGTTGAATACAACCCAGGTAATTTGTCAATGTTTACCATTTATTTAAATTTACAAAGTTCATTAAATACACATATACTTGAAGTTACCAATAATACTCTTGAAGTTACACACTAACCACATTGAAGTTACAGACAATATGAAAAAAAATGTATTGAAGTTACACAAGATTTAGCTTGAAGTTACCTAGGATTAAGTTGAAGTTACACAATTATTTGTTGAAGTAACATAAAAATAGTATTGAAGTTATACAATGAAGTTACATAATAATAGTAACACAATTAGTTATTTAAGTAACACACTAATCACATTGGAGTCCATTAAAGTTACCCTACTTTAATATTACGTATTGAAGTAACCTAATAATGTATTGAAGTTACATAATAACGTATTGAAGTAACACAATTAGTCAATGTATGTCTTGAAGTCATCCTCTGTTATTGAAGTTACAGAATTTGTTTATTGAAGTGGCACAAAATGTTGTTGGTCTTAAAGTTGATTGGATCGCAAATCCACCAGCGGACTCAGGTACTCCACGATAGGCCTCTTTTAAATCTGCTGTAACCATAAGAGTTGATTGGATCTGGTAATAGTCCCTTTCAGGTGACTTCTCTGTTGCAGTGGGCGTCTCCACAATCGATGCATCATCGCCTACGGGTCCATGATCAGTTTGAATCGCAGACTTGTCAGCAACGGCAACGGCGTTACCTGCATCCCCTAAATGTTGCACAACGTCTAGGTCAGCAGCCCCTTCTGCATCCCTTGACAGCACATTTCCATCCCCAATGGCTTCAATAGCCTCCGCCTCCCCCGCTCTTAAAAAGATTTCTTTAACACTAGCCGTGGAAAAGGGCTCCAGGCTACCCATCATATCGTCTGAGGCCAAGTCAACCTCTATATCTGCACCACCATCTACTTCACAAACAGCTTTATCATCCTCTCCCGAAAAACCTTCAATGGCAAGACCACATAGAACTTCTCTCACTTGAGTGGTAGCCCTTTGTTGTTGTTTTTTATGTTGAGCCAGTCCCGGCTTGGATTTTTGAAAGACAGGTGCAAGAGATACAGATCGTCCCGTACTTGCAGCTATCTCTGATACTTCATCAACGTAACGATTAACGTTTTCATCTCCAAAAAATTCTTGGGTTGACTGTGAAGGCACGAGGCCTACTGAATCACTGTCTCCACCAGTTGCAGCTTTGATCCTAGCGGTTGCATCTGCATACCAGGAATGAAACGCAACAGCATTTCTTTGCATCTGTAAATAAAGCTCATGTACACCCTAAAATTAAAACAAGTACATAAATGTTAGTCAGATTAATGAGATTGAAGTAACACAAAATATGATTGAAGTAACACAAAATATGAATCGAAGTAACACAAAATAAGATTGAAGTAACACAAAATATGATTGAAGTAACACAAAATAACATTGAAGTAACACAAAATATAACTGAATATGATTGAAGTACATTTCCTTGCATCTGTAAATAAAGCTCATGTACACCCTAAAATTAAAAAAAGTACATAAATGTTAGTCAGATTAATAAGAATGAGTTGAACACAATAGAAAGTTAAACTGAATATGATTGAAGTTACATTAAATATGATTGAAGTAACACAAAATATGAATTGAAGTAACACAAAATAAGATTGAAGTAACACAAAATATGATTGAAGTAACACAAAATAATATTGAAGTAACACAAAATATAACTGAATATGATTGAAGTAACACAAAATATTAATTGAAGTAACACAAAATATGATTGAAGTAACACAAAATATATTTGAATTGAAGTTACACAATCACTAAGTCAAACATTGAAGTTACCCACACTCCACTTGAAGTTACACTTTGATAAAATCAACTTATTCACTATGATATTATATATGGGTCAGTAAATTGAAGGGCAAGTAACAGAAGACTCACATCAACAGCCCGCGCTTTCAATTCGTTATCATCCTCAATTCCTGGCGGTAGTTCTATCTGAATGAACTTCTTCTCCATTATTAGGTGGGAGTTGGATCCCAGAAGAAGTTGAGGTTCACTCGGCCCCGCAATGGTCAACCTTTGACGAACCTACCCCACCTTAGACCGCGGATATTTTACCTTTGAAAAAGGAAGACGACCCAACCCCCCCATGTCCATCTCAGCAGCAATCCTAGTCTTCATCCTATGTTCGTCCCAGTGTTTTATCAGTGAGAGATCATGTTTGCATTCATGTCCTCTAAAATCGAACCTCTGGAAATAGGTGATCATCAGAAAAGGGATACACCCAAGCAAATAGGCTGGCATAGGGTCCTTTACAGAGTCTTTCGCAGCACTAACTATACCATTTAACACGTAAGAACACCAGTCAAACATTGCAATACAACAAACATCTTCTACTGCCTTGAGTAGCTTTAAATCTATTCCGTTATTTGAAGTGGGGCATAGGAACGACGACATACTACACAAAACAAATAGTCTGCAGAATTCATCACCACCTAATTTGTCCTTCTCTAGATCTATGAATGCCTTACTCAAAGGGACAGGATCAGCCGGCTTAACAATCCCATATCGTGACCGCCATCGATCTTTCAATTCCTTGAATTCCCGTTCAGTAGATTTCTTGTAGCGGCCAGTAGGAACAAGTTCGAGCGGATTGGGTCCCGTGGGCAACAAGAAGCAGTCATGTACATCCTGCTTAGTAACCATGAACTCCTTTAGTTTAGACGCCCTGAAAACATAGGACCCATCACAGAAAGAATCGAAAAAATGAAGGACATGCGCAAGCGGGTACGTTGTAAAGTTCAATTCTAGCAGCCCACCAAAACCAATTTTCTTGACTGCTGCAATCTGTGCCACATTCAGCCCCTCCATCACTTTGACCAGCCTCGCGGAGCGACACCTCACCTTAATCTTAGGCAAGTCTTGTGTCTCAATTTGTTCGTCGTCACCTGAAGCCATCTGAGGAAGACAAGCATTAACAATATTGAACTCCATGTATTATGAAATAAAAAGAACACAAAATTGAAGAAAAACAAGGAAACTGTATCTTCATTAAACTTGGAGTTACTCACAAATGACTTGAAGTTACACACCATTCACATTGAAGTAACAAAAATATCGACTAAATATGAAGTAACCAAATAAGCCACTGAAGTAACACAATATTAGATTGAAGTAACACAAAATTGAAGTAACACAAAATTGAAGAAAAATAAGGAAACTGTATTGAAGTTACTCACAAATGACTTGAAGTTACACACCATTCACATTGAAGTAACAAAAATATCGACTAAATATGAAGTAACCAAATAAGCCACTGAAGTAACACAATATTAGATTGAAGTAACACAAAATTGAAGTAATACAAAATTGAAGAAAAACAAGGAAACTGTATCTTCATTAAACTTGAAGTTACTCACAAATGACTTGAAGTAACACACCATTCACATTGAAGTAACAAAAATATCGACTAAATATGAAGTAACCAAATAAGCAACTGAAGTAACACAATATTAGACTGAAGTTACACAAAATTGAAATAACACAAAATTGAAGTTATTCACTTTTATAAATTAAAGTTATTCACTAATTACATAGAAGTTACACACATTCAACTTGAAGTGACATACAATAAACATTGCAATAGAAGTTACACCCTAATAAATTAAATTTATTCACTGGTTAATAAAAGAAAAAAAAACCCAAATTAAATAGAAGTTACACGAAATCAACTTGAAGTGACACAAAATGAACATTGAAATTAAATTTATAACTTTAATCAGTGTGACAATATGGTTAACTCAGATTGCAATCAATGTAATTAATTGTATGAGTAAGATAATCAGGAACCCTAATTTATAACCGGATTAAAACTATAAAGACTGTGTTTGAAATAATCAGAAACCCTAAGATAATCAGTAACATATTGAGATATAAATTAAAACAACAAGAAAATGTTAAATACCTGAGAAAGATGAACTGTGGTTGATGTTTGATAGATGAACTGTGTTTAAATTTAGAGAGTTTAGAGTGTTTTGAATGTAGAGTTTGCACGCCGAGACTAATAGTGATAAATGAATTGAGAGAGTTTAATGTAGAATGATAAATGGTTTCATTTCAGCAGTAAATGAGCAATAATGGGTTTGGGAAATGATAATTCAATGTTTGATTATTCAGAAAATGAGAGTTTTTCAAATTTAGGGGGGAATTAGGGACGACGTGGGAGTAATGGGTGTGAAGTGACTGATTAGTTGCATGCATGGGTAAGAGGGACTAATGATAGGCATGAGAGAGGTAAATAGGATAATGATTATTTGAGTGGGATTAAGTCATATTTGCACTTAATCTAAGCCACTCATTTAAGAGATCCAATGGCTCACAAAAGGACTTATGGACTCACTATTTCTATATGGACTCTCTTGATCCTTTCTATATATATATATATATATATATATGTATATATATATATATATATATATATATGTATATATATATATATATATGTATATATATATATGTATGTATATATATATATATGTATGTATATATATATATATGTATGTATATATATATGTATGTATGTATAGAATTAGGATCACGTGAGTCCACCCTATCTTTTTGAGTCCGTGAGTCCATGATACAATATCACAAGTTATACTAAACAATATCTCGGGATATACTATACAATATCACACCACTGAGCCACTTTTTCGCGCACTATTACTAACTTTTTTTTCTCATACGTTTTTTCACACCAATTGATTCCACTACCAAAGCTCCGACAAACACCATCATTCTCTTGCCCTTTCATCCCGGAAAGTCACTATTATCAGTGTTTTACAAAAGTTTATTGTATATAGCTTCTTTTATCATATTTCCTCTCTACTAAGCATCTTTGCCTCTGACATTTTTCTTCATAGCCGACGACGAGACCCTAATTTTGACAAATTTTGTTGTAATTGGGGTGGTGTGAGCTCCGAGTAAGAGTAATGTGTAAGGGTGGAGGAATATAAAGATTTAAAAGAAAACATGGGATAAATAATGGATGACGATGGTGCCGGATAAATGTTTCCTTGTGTCATCTAGGTACTTAGATATGTCGTCGTTATTGGTGGGAGGGTGGTCGTCGTCAACGACGAGTAGTATGGCATAAAATATTTGTAACCCTTTTGTGTTGTTTTTTTTGTGATACTGTTTAGTATAACCAGTGATATTGTTTTGTGTAATCTGTGATATTTTATAGTTGGACTCACGGACTCAAATATTTAGGTGGACTCACCGGATCTTGCCTCTATACATAGAGATAGGTTCTTGTGAGTCCTTCATATCTTTTGAGTCCATGAGTTCTCATCTTGGCCATTGGATGGAGGAGATGGAGGGACAAGATTAGAAATAGATGGAGGGATAAGATTAGAAGGAAAATGGATGGACAAAATGAGAACAAGATGGAGGGACAAGATTATATTAAAATGAGTGGGGTTTAGTGAATTCCACCTACACATGACCTTGATATTGTAACAATATCATTTTGAGCCAAGTTTTTGTAACTTCAGCTTTTTATGAGTGTAACTTCAGTCACTACGAGAGTGACTTCAACACTTATTTGTGTAACTTCAAATTAAAATGTGATTTCGACTATATAAATTTAATTTATGTACTTTTAAGACAAGTTTATGTGATTTTAGCCTTTTTATGAGTGTAAATTCAGTCATTAGTAGTGTAACTTCAACCCTTATTTGTGTAATTTTAAACAAAAATATGCTTTCGTCTATACAAATTTAAGATTATGTAACTTTAAGACAAATTTTTGTGGTTTTAGCATTTTTATGAGTGTAACTTCAGTCATTACAAGTGTAACTTCAACCATTATTTGTGTAACTTTAACCTAATATGTTATTTCGATTTTACAAATTTGCATTTTTGTAACTTTGACAATTTATATGATTTTAACCCTTTTATGAGGGTAACTTCAGTCCTTATAACATATATGAGTAACTTTAAGACATGTTTAGGAAACTTTAATACAAGTTTATGTGAATTTAGCCATTTAGCCTTTTTATGAATGTAACTTCAGTTATTACGAGTGTAACTTTAGATTAAAGACATTTATGTGTAACTTTAAGACATGTTTAGGTAACTTTAGTCATTTTTTGGTTAATTCCAGTGATTTATACTAAATGTGATTGAATATTTTAATTTGAATTGATGTAACTTTAAGACAAGTTTAGGTAATTTTAGTCCTTAGGTGTGTAACTTCAGTTTTTAATAGTGTAATTTTAGTCTTTAAAAGTGTAACTTTAAGCCTTAAAAGTGTCACTTCAAGCCTTGAAAGAGTAAATTCAGTACTTAATAGTGTAAGTCCAATACTTAATAATGTAAAACTTCAGTCCTTAACAGTGTTACTTCAGTCTTTAAGAGTGTTACTTTAGTCCTTACAGTAAAAAAAACAAGATCTAAAATTACAATAAAAAAATATAAGAAATTTGAAAAATTATAAAAGATTTAAAAGAACATAACAAAAAAAAACAGATTTGGAAAAATAAAATACCATAAAAAAAAAGATATAATTATAAAAAAATAGTTCTAGAAAGAAAACATAAAAGAACACTCTAACCAATAATAATGTAACTTTAGCTAATAATGGTGTAACTTGAACCACCACCAACATAAAAAAACATATAATGAGTAGAAAGGAAAAGATCGAAAATAAATAAAAAAACTTAAATCCGGAAAATAACAAAGTAGATCTAGAAAGAACAATATATATATAACATACAACAAACACATAAGAAATTTAAAAATACATATGAAATTTTAAAAAACTCTATTTTTTCCAGATCTGAAACTTGGGGTGGTTGTGTGGTGGGTTGTTGATGGTGGTTGGAGGAGGGGGAAGAGGAAGCACAGGGGGAGGCGGGCAGAAGGCGTCGAGCAGCGGGAGGCGGGCAGAGGGAGGCGGGCATGGGGAGGCGGTCTTGTGGTGGTCGTGAGTGGAGAGGTGGCGAGTGGGCGGAAATGAGGGTGATTGATCGGAGGGAGGAGATGAGGGGATGTTGACGGCGGTAGGTGTGGTGGGAGCCCGGACAAGAGGGGTTTTTTTGGTTGTTTTTGGTGGTTTCTTTGGTATGTGTAAGTGGTGGTGGTGGTTATTTTTTCATTTTTTCAGATTTGGGATGGTTGTTGTGGGTAGGGTGAGTGGTGGGAGGAGGAGGATGTGGGGAGGAGAGGCGGCAGAGGGTTCGGGTGGCGTGGGGGGAGCGTGGTCGGGGAGGTGGCCGGTGTGGTGGCCGGGGAGTGTGGCCGGAGAAGTGAGGTGAAATGGTGAGGAATTTTTTGGGTTTTATTTTTTAGAGGATTGTAGAAAGATAAAGAGAGGTAGAGAGATAAGGGAAAATGTGAGAAGGAGAAAAATTGAGTGAGGGAAGAGTATAAGTATTAGGGTTTGAAGGAGGATGGATTGAGAGTGTCTCACAATCTTGCTCATCCATTTTGTTTTAATCCTAGCCTCTTATCCATTTGATTCAAGGGCTTAGATGAGGACTCATAGACTCAATGTTTAGAGGTATATATATATAGAAAGAGAGAGAGAGAGAGACAGAGAGAGAGAGAGAGAGGATCATGTAAGTCCACTTTCATTTAGTGAGTCCATGAGTCCTCTTAGAGGCCCTTGGATCTTGGAAATGAAGGGTTGAGATGAAAACAAGAAAATGGTCATTAGTGGGTGTTTAATCCACTTCTCTCACATTCACACTAATTAAACCCACTAATACATTTATCCTTTTAACCCACTTTTTCCACCCAATTCAGTTCATTCTAAAAAATCTCTTCTTCTCTCTAAAAAAATACTACTTCTCTCTAAAACTTCTATTCTCTCTAAATTCAAACCACCAACCAAAACCAAAAAAAAACCTAGATCTACCCGTTCACCCTCCGACCTCCACCCACCTGCCGCCACCCACCGGCCTCCACCCATTCACCCTCCGGCCGTCCCTCCCTCGACCTCCTTCTCCCGCACCAGCCCCGACCTGACACCACCACCACCGTGCCGCCTTCTGTCATCTTCACCCTCCGCCTCCTCCTTCTCCCACCGCCACCTACTCTCCTCTACAACCTCCTCCTGTCCTCCCTTCGTTCTTGTTGTTGTTTTTCTTTTTTTCTTTTTCTTTTTTTTTTCCTTTCCGTCTTTGAAATCTGTTATTTCCTTTTTTTTTTTCCAGATATTGTTATTGTTGTTTTATTTTTAAAAATATATGTTTTGTTTATTTTTTTTGTTTTTCCTTTTTATTTTCAGATGTGAAAAAATGTGTCAAAGTTCATCTATTAAAGTCACACATATTGTGTATTAAAGTCACACATATTGTATATTAAAGTAACACAAATCTCTATTAAAGTTACACGCTTTATATATTAAAGTTACATATATCGTCTATTAAAGTAACACATATTATATATTAAAGTAACACAAAATAACCTTAAAGGTTACACTTGTTGATATTATTAAAGTAACACACATTATTTATATCGTCTTTTTTTTCCAGATCTGATTAAAGTAACACACTTTTTTAAAAATTAGATCTTGTTTTTGTGTGTGTTGATGTTAATTTTTCTTTTTTCTTTTGAATCTATGTTTTATTTTTTAGATCTCGTTTTTATATAATGACTGAAGTTACTTATTTAATGACTGAAGTTACACATTTTTGTACTGAAGTTATACATATTTTTTTGTGGTTAGTGGTGTTATTTTACTGAACTTTCACATATAATGACTGAATTTACACTTTTAGTAACTGAAGTTACATATTTTTTTACTATGGTTATTCTTTCTAGGCTTGAAATGACACTTTTAAGGACTAAAGTGACTCTTTCTAGGCTTGAAATGACAATTTTAAGGGACGAAAGTTATTCTTAAAGTTACATGAATTCAAATTAAAATATTCAATCACATATTCACATGTAGTATACATCACTGAGGTTACCTAAAAAAATGATTAAAGTTACCTAAATATGTCGTAAAGTTATACATATAAGTCTTAACATTAAAGTTTCACAAATAAGGGTTGAAGTAACACTCGTAAAGGCTGAAGTTACGCTTATAGAAATGTTGAAATCATATAAACTAGGCTTAAAGTTACCAAAATTCAAATTTATATAGTCGATATCACATTTTGAGTTGAAGTTACACAAATAAGGGTTGAAGTACGCTCATAATGACTGAAATTACGCTCATAAAAAGTCTAAAATCATATAAATTTATCTTAAAGTTACATAAATAAATATTTTTATAGTCGAACTCACATTTTAGTTTGAAGTTACACAAATAAGGGTTGAAGTTACACTCGTAATGACTCAAACTACACTCATAAAAGGCTAAAATAACATAAACTTGTCTTAAAGTTTCATAAATTCAAATTTATGTAGTCAAAATCAAATTTTAGTTTGAAGTTACAAAAATAACGGTTGAAGTTACACACGTAATGACTGAAGTTACACTCATAAATAGGCTAAAATCACATAAAGTTGTCTTGAAGTTTCATAAATTCAAATTTATGTAGTCGAAATCACATTTTAGTTTGAAGTTACATAAATATAGGTTGAAGTTACACTCGTAATGACTGAAGTTACACTCATAAAAAGGCTAAAATCACATAAACTTGTCTTGAAGTTTCATAAATTCAAATTTATGTAGGCGAAATCACATTTTAGTTTGAAGTTACATAAATATAGGTTGAATTTACACTCGTAATGACTGAAGTTATACTTATAAAATGGCTAAAATCACATAAACTTGTCTTGAAGTTTCATAAATTCAAATTTATGTAGTCGAAATCACATTATAGTTTGAAGTTACACAAATAGGGGCTGAAGTGACACTCATAAATCTCAGATACTCAAAAGTGATTAACTAAAGGCTAAAGAGAGAAAGTTAATTAATTAGTGCATAGGTAATTGATTAGTGTTAAGTGTGCTTTTGTCTCTACAATCTCATCCATCCATCTCCCTCATCCAATGGCTGGGATGAGGACTCATGGACTCAAAAAAATGGGTGGACTCACAAGAATCTATCTCTCTCTCTCTCTCTCTCTCTCTATATATATATATATATATATATATATATATATATATATATAACCCAATAACAACTTACTCGGTGCAAACGACCACTCGGTGCAAAAAGTGGAAACAACCTACCACTATATAAATAAAACCCAATAATAGTAGATACAAATAATTATGTGACGATCCAACCCAGTAACTAATATCCCCGTATGACTAACATAAATCTCCACACACATTTGAATCTAAACAACCCACCACGTCCCTCATCATCGTTCACCCAACCCAACCAACTTGCCAGAGCACACGCCACCCCCTTTGACTTCACCGGCAGGCACCACCTTTGTCGACATCACCACGCACACACTTATACCAGACCACAATAATCCAACATCACCACCTCATTACCGCCTACCCCATCTACCTCTTGTCGTTATCGTCGGCGACGATTACCAACTATTTAGATAAACTCTATATACATTATCTGGCCGAGATTACATCATCAATTAAACCCGTCAAGTCCTATTTCCTATTCTAAACTCTTTCACGCCGTTTTTGTTCCTTCTAACCATTATCATTGTTGGATCTAAGCAAATCAGTGTATCTGGTTTGTATTTTGATCGTATCTATCCCAATTTTGATGTACCTAACAACTAGTTTTGTGTATCTATGTTAATGTACATTAAACTAGTGGCTAGATACACAAAATTAGTCATTAGGTACTACAAAATTGATCTCAGGTACATCAATATTTAAACCATACACACTAATTTCCTAGCTCCAATAGTGATGAATTTGATGATAGTGACGGAGAAAGCAAAGTTGATGATGATGAGGATTTTTCATATGGTGCGAATGGTTTGACGGCATTGCGGATACTTTAAATATTGATGATATCGCCGGTGAAGGTATAGCCGGAGCTCCTGCGTCAAGGAAGTGGCCTTTTATGAGTTGACGGCGCCGTTTGTTTGCGGTGATGCAACTCGGTAAATTGTTTGTACGTAAGTTGGGATGTGGAATAAGGATGACGATGGTGGCTCTTTGCCAGTGTGTTTTAAACGGCGGCGATTAGTGCTAGAAATTGATGTGGCCGATGAGTGGTAGTATCTAGATTATGGCAGTGGTGGTATATGGGGAGGAGTATGTTGGTTAAGGGTACTATATGTCTGTATGTATTAATAGTGGGTTTTGTAGTGTCTTGTTTTTATAATGTGGTTGGTCATGTCGTGTGTTAATAATTTGGTGGGTAGTACGTTTCCACTTTTTCCACCGAGTGGTCGTTTCCACCGGATCCTAAATCTATATATATATATATATATATATATATATATATATATATATGTATTATATATATCTATATCTATATATATATATGTACATAGAGTAAGGATCAATTGAGTCCTTACATATCCATAGAGTCCTTGAGTCCTAATTTGGGCCATTAGGTATGTGAGATTAATGGTTTGGATTGACTGTAAAAAGGACACCCAAGTAGTGTAAAGTAGATGTGACTAATTACCTCTCTCCTCCCTCTCTCTTCTCCTTATCATTGTCCCACTTCCCCATGTACTCTCTCATTTACCTCTCTCCTGAAATCGATTTTTCAAACGAAGAAAATCTGAATTCTCCACCCACTCATTTTCTCTCATTTTCTTTTTTCTCATTTCATCATCTTCATAATTAGTTACGTTTCATTAGTTGCATTCTCTTACAGTTTTATGGATTTGAACATTAATGTTGTAAGTAATCTTTGATCTCTTGGTTTAAACTTTTTTATTTGTTATTTTTCATTTGTAATTTCTGGGTTTTTTGTGTGTTTTTAATTCCCGCGTAAAGTATAAGCGGTTTTATAAAAAGCTTTGTAAATCTTCATTCGGACTCTGATTAAGGCGAAATAAAAGCCTAAATTTATTATTTTTTCGAGCCTGTTACAATGGTGAAATTTTCGTATACTATTGAAGTTTCAAAGCTATCATTACCGCTTAATTGTGCTCAAAAACTCGGTTGAGTTTTGTTTAAATTACTTGTTTATTATTTTTTTTTAACCTTATCTACTTTTTTTTAATTCTTAATTGCATTTTTTTTTATGAAGATGGAGATTATGATGATGAAAATAACGAGAAAGATGACCGTAAACTATAAATAAATATTTTGTAATTACATTATAATTGGTGTAACTTTAAGTTTTAAAGAGTGTAACTTTAACTAAATATGATGTGATTTTAACTAATATATGTTGTAACTTCAGTTTAAAAAAAATTTAAATTTCAGTTTTAAAGAGTGTGACTTTAATCTTTTGGGTGTGTAACAGTAACGAATAAGCTGTGTAACTGTAATGGACAAGCTGTGTAACTGTAAAATTGATTTAAACTAATTGTTATTTTCATTATGTCTAATAAAATAGTCGTCCATTTTAAATATATTTTAATGTAACTTCAATGAACATGTTATATAACTTTTTAAATCATATCTACTTTTTTAAATTGTTAATTACAATTTTTATTATGACAATGGAGATGATTATGAATGAAGATGATGAGAAACATGACCGTAAATTACAAGTATACTTTGTGTAACTTCATTTTAATGAGTGTAACTTTAAGTTTTAAAGAGTATAATTTTAAGTGAATATAATGTAACTTTAACTAATATATATTATAACTTCAGTTTTTAAAAATGTAACTTGAGAATAGAATTTATATAATATTATTTTAAAGAGTGTCATTTTAATATTTTGGGCGTGTTACTGTAATGAACAAGTTTTGTAACTATAACGGACAAGTTGTGTAACTGTAAAATTGATTTAAAGTAAATGTTATTTTTATTATGGCCGGTAATAGAGTCGTCAATTTTAGTTATATTCTAATATAACTTCAATGAGTATGTTTTGTAACTTAACGAACAATAAGTGTTACTGTAATGAACGAGTTGTGTAACTGCGATGAACAATGAGTGTGACTGTAATGAACAATGAATTTGACTGTAATGAACAAGTGAAAAGCGGATATGACTCAAGGACTCCATGTATATTTAAGGACTCTATGTATATGTAAGGACTGTAACGCCTATTCTAGTAGTGTAAAGTGGATGTGACTCATTGTTACACTCAATGTTCATTATAGACTTTTTACAAGAATGCAAATTCAGAATAAATTTTGTATCATTTCAATTTTAAAAAGTGTAACTTTAATGTTTTGGGTGTGTAATTATAACTATAATGGACAAGCTGTGTAACTTTAAAATTGATTTAAAATAATTGTTATTTTCATATGTCCAAAAAATAGTTGTCCCTTTTAATTATATTTTGATGTAACTGCAATTAACATGTTGTGTAATTTTAATGATTAATAAGTGTTACTGTAATGAACAACTTGTGTAACTCTAATGAACAATAAGTGTGATTATAATGAACAATGAGTGTACCTCTAATGAACAGTGAGTGTAACTCTAATGAACAGTGAGTGTGACTGTGATGAATCATGCATGAAACTTCAATAAACAACGAGTGTGACTCTAATGAACAAGTTATGTAACTGTAATGTAGAATTACTTGAGTTTGTTGTCTTTTTTACAATGAAGTGTAACTTTAATTAACAATCAGTGTAACTTCAAGTCTGATTTGTGTAACTTTAATTAACAATCAGTGTATCTTAAAGTCAAATAGGATCTAATTTCAAATAAACGTCCATTTCTACTTATAACTTTAATTTTATGAGTAACTTCAAATATTTGCGTAAATAATACTTAATTTGAAGTAGATATGACTTAACTTTAAATGAAACCGAGCAGTACTGAAACTTTCAAAAGCTCAATAATATATGAATATACCACCATTGCGACGGGCTTGAAAAGATAATAACTTTAGGCTTTTGTTTCGCCTTAAACGGAGTCCGGATGAAGATTTACGGAGCATTTTATGTTGTCGCTTTTAATTTATGCGAATTTAAAGTGACATGATTGGATGAGAGAGAAATGTGATTTGTCGTAAATGTCAGAATGCACAACCTGCACATTCTCTGCAACACACTCTCTCTCTTTCTATTACATTTTCCTATTTTTTCCTTGCCTACAAAAACCCCACCTTTTCTTATAATCTAAACCATTGATCTCATTCATCTAGTGGTTGTAGTAAGGACTTAAGGACTCTATAGATATTAAGGAATCAAAAGAATTTGACACCCTGCTTCTAATGTACTAATCTAATTAGTATTATATTATATATAGATATATATATATTATAATATAGTATATACTATATATATATATTATATTATATTATATATTATCTATATATACATCTGCCCTAGCCTATATTATTTAATATTATATCATGACATATAGCTATATATTCTATAGCTGATGTGATAATATATGATACTTAGCATATATATATATTATATATATATAATAATATAGATATAATAAATAGAATATATATATATATATATATATGTGTGTGTGTGTGTGTGTGTGTGTGTGTGTGTGTGTGTGTAGAAATGGGAACACATAAGTCCACCTTTTTTATGTGAGTTCATGAGTTCTAATATGAGCCCTTAGATTGATATAAATGGATGGTTGAGATTAACACTGTAAAAAACATTCTTTAACTTCAGCTAATCATATATTTTTGTCATTACCTATGCATGCAGATAATTTATGCATCACGTTTTCCACTAACCTCTATTTCACAACTTTCAAAGAAAATTTTAATAAAAAAAGAAAAAAAACTCCTATCAGTCTTCAATTCAATTTTCATATCAAAATTAAATCTTTCATCTTCCTTTCAATTTTCAATTTCAATTTTCAAGTTTCAATAATCCCATCACTCATCACTTTCAATTTTCATCTTCCTTCATCAACCTCTGTTTCCCTCTCCGTATTATCTCTGTTCTATCACTATTTTCCGTCACCGTCTTCGCCTCCGTCTTCTATCTCTTTTATTACTCGGTGTTATTTAAACGGAAATAAGGTATGATTTTTTTTTCAGTTTTATACATTGTTCTTCTTCATAGTCTATGTATGGTTTAGACCTATTGCTTTAGTTCATCTTCAATTGATATGCTTTAGATGTAACAACCCGAAAAGTACCCTATTTTTCTAGTAAAAATATTTACTAACACTTTTCAGTAGAACTTAAGTTTTTAAAATAGAAATTTTTGTTCAGAGTCGTATTTTGAAATTCCGCGTTCGTATTTGGAATTTCTGAGAGAT
>JAIUZE010066240.1:0-90831 GCA_022085475.1 Heliosperma pusillum
GTCCATAAATGGAACGCTTAGCTTGCATACCTTCTTAGGATTTTTAGGATCAATGAAACCTTCGGGTTGTACCATGCACAACTCCTCCTCCAAAAAACCGTTTAAGAAGGCGGTTTTCACATCCATTTGCCAAATTTCATAGTCATGAAAAGCGGCAATCGCTAAGATTATCCGAATGGAACGCAGCATAACTACGGGTGCAAAAATTTCATCATAGTGCAATCCTTGCACTTGAGTGAAACCCTTTGCCACTAGTCGTGCCTTGTAGGTATCTGGTTGTCCTTCTACAGAATGCTTTAATTTGTAAAGCCATTTGCACTGAAGATGCCGAACCTTATCATGTAAGTCAACCAGATCCCATATGTCATTCTCACTACATATTGAGTCCATCTCGGCTGGCTGGCTTCAAGCCATACTTAGAGTCCGGAAACACACAAGGCTCATGGCACCCTTTATAGGTAGCGTGTTTCGTTACTCTCTAGGAGTAAAACGTCATCTCTCCCATTCTCCTCGACCATACCAATGTATCTATCTGGAGGAATGGAGACTCTACCCGACCTTCTAGGTTCCTCAGGAATATTTACCGCAGCCGATGATGAAGGAACAGTTTCCTCCATTGGTTGTTCGGTTGTTGGTTCTTGAATCTCCGACAGATCGAAGGTTCCATTACTTGTCCTATTCTCGAGAAATTCTTTCTCTAAGAACGTCGCACTAGCCGCAACAAAAACTCGATGTTCGGTAGGCGAGTAAAAGTAATGACCAAACATCTCTTTTGGATAACCAATAAAGTATGTCTTGACCGATCGTGGGCCGAGCTTATCGTCAGATCTCCACTTGACATAAGCCTCGCAACCCCAAACCCGAATATAGGACAAGTTAGGGACCGTTCCCTTCCATAATTCATATGGAGTCTTGTCTACAGCTTTAGACGGACTTCGGTTTAGTATTAGAGCAGCTGACAATAGAGCATATCCCCATAATGAGTCAGGTACAACCGTGTGACTCATCATGGATCGAACCATATCAAGTAATGTTCGATTTCTCCGTTCGGACACACCATTCAATTGTGGTGTTCCAGGTGGAGTTAACTGTAGTACTACACCACAGTCTTTAAGGTGTTGATCAAACTCATTCGAAAGATATTCGCCACCACGATCGGAACGTAGTGCTTTAATCTTTCTATCCAGCTGGTTTTCAACCTTATTCTGGAATTCCTTGAACTTGTCAAAGGACTCACTTTTATGCTTCATTAAGTAGACATATCCATATCTACTCAAATCGTCCGTGAAAGTGATAAAATATCTATAGCCATCTCTAGCGTTGATTGACATAGGTCCACACACATCAGTATGTATGAGTCCTAATAGGTCAGCAGCGCGCATTCCAACACCCTTGAAGGAAATTCGAGTCATTTTGCCTATGAGACATGATTCACACGTGCCAAAAGATTCATAGTCAAATGGGTAGATAGTCCATATCAATGAGCATTTTTTTCAAATCAAACACGCGAGGCGTTTTTCATTTATATGTTCCCATACGGCAATGCCAGAGAGAGGTTTTGATCTTTGTCACCAACCTTTGCTTTCTTACTACTCACATGCATTATCTCTGTGGTTTGATCTAAAACATAAATCCCATTCATGGAAACTGCTTTACCATAAATCATTTCGTTTAAAAAGAAAATACAGCTATTATCCTTTATTACAAACGAAAAGCCGTCCTTATCAAGTACGGAAACTGAAATAATGTTTTTAGATAAACTGGGTACATAGTAACAGTTATTCAGAAATAACTCCAATCCACTCGGGAGTTGGATTACATATGTTCCCACTGAAACGGCAGCTACTCTTGCTCCATTCCCCACTCGCAGGTCCACATCACCCCTTGCGAGAGTTGTGATGTTTCTTAGGCCCTGCAAATGATTGCACAGATGAGAACCACAACCACTATCTAATACCAAAGTTCCGAAACTTGCATGGTTGATCTCAATCATATGAATAAAAGAAGAAGACATACCAACAGGAGAGACGCGTCCTGCTTTTATGTCCTCACGGTACACGAGGCAGTTCCTCCTCCAATGCCCAAACTTGTGGCAGTGGTGGCACTCCACGTTACCTTCATCGCTCTTTGTCTTGCCTTGTGAGCTACCGCTAGTCTCACCAGGCCCACTCTTGACCTTTCCTGGCTTTTTGAACTTTGGCTTCCCTACAGCTAGGTCAGCCTGAGCCTTGCCCTTTCCTCTACCCTTGTTGCCAATCATGAGAATGTCCTGCTTCAAGCTCCCACTCAATTTCAAATCACTCTCGGTCTGTACTTGAAGTGAGTGGAGTTGATGAAGACTTTTCTTCATATCTTTCATATAGTAGTTTGCCCTGAAAAGAGCAAAACCATCATGAAGTGAATGAAGCACTCGATCAATAATGATCTTCTCATCAATTTTGCAACCAAGAGCCTCCAGCTTCTCGACATTCTCGATCATAGCAAGAATGTGTGGGCTAACCGCTTGGCCCTTCTGGAGTTTCGCTTCAAAGAAGCGACATGTATACTCATAGCTAACGATCCTCGGAGCTTTCGAGAACTCGTTAGAGAGAGTGGTGAAAATCTTGTTTGCACCCTGGGCAATGAATCGCCTTTGCAAATTTGATTCCATTGAAAAGATGTGTACGTTCTTTATCGCACCCGCCTCCATTACGAAATCACTATAAGCAAGTGATTCATTTGCTCCTGCATTGGGGCCTGGGTTTGGCGGTAGTGGCTCAGTCAAGTACTTGAGCTTACCGTCAGCAATGGCAGCATTCCGTAATGCCGCCTCCCAGTCCGCAAAGTTGGACCAGTTATTCTTCAGTCGAGTTGACTGATTCATAGTGTCCATGAACATCTTAAGCCAGGACTCACGTCCGAGCGTGGCACTTGGCATTGGGTCATCAGTATGGCCAACCATTTTGTTATTTAGCAGTTATATCTGTATATATGACTGTGAAAAAGAAAATAAATATGATAAGTATTCATCGTTTTAAATTTGAGTCAAATGAAAAACTGTTTAATGCGATGACTCGTGCATTTATACAATTGACCTCCCTCAAGAATTATATAAATGATTCCAAGACTCAATTTCTGTAAATTGATAAGCCAACCTCTTGGCTAATTCTACTTTTAGAATTCGTGGTCGATAAATTTCTGTAAATTCTATCTTTAGTCCATCATAATCACGAGATATTACTCGTACTATAATGTTGAGATAAAATAGGTCAACACTCAGTACTTACCCAACGTAGAAGGGGTCATATTATAACTTCCGACGAAGAAGGGGTTCATAGTAGTTTTTCCTATAAAGACTAATCTCAATTTTCATTATAGAGGAAGATACCATCATCTTAAATTTAATTCATTTTAAGTGAACAAATTTCTAGCATTTCGTAAATGATTTAGACTAAGGTGATGGCCCTATGTACGAGTGACATCTGTATGTCTATGATAAAAATTCAAACTATATGAATCATTTTTCATGCATTTTAGGTGGTTTGGTTTAGGCGGAATATGATGCAATTATTTAACATGTGAATGAAAAGCAAAAGAATGAAAAATACGTAAACTATTACAACGGTCCTAGTGTGGCCTATCTACCAAAATGAACAGTAAATACAAGTTTGGAATCCATCCTTATGGACCCGAGAAGCTTAACTTGATGTTCCATCTTGGTCCATGAAGCGGGAGTGAGCATCCGATCTCCGTCTTTAGTCTTCTTAAATTACATTTAAAAATTACAAAATAAACCTATTTACATTCTAATTCCAAAACATAATTAAAAGAAAAATAAAAGGAGATTCGAGATCTCAAAATTACATCCACACCATGTTTCCATCATTACGAAAACATGATTAACTAAGGCCACACTAGGTATTACATTTTTCAACCAATTGCAAAAATACGTAAATAAAACTATTCATTCATTCATTCGACAAAAATAAAATGCATCAACTATATAAATTAATTCTACAAGACAAAATTCATTAATTATGTTGATTAATTATCCAAACCACCATTATATACGATCAAACTTATGTGACAATTCCTTAATTGCCCACAACAATTTTAATCTTTCATAATCCATTTTATTTTAAACCTTTTTAAAATAATCGGGTATCATTATTGTGAACGTTTTCACAATAACAAACAAACATTATCTTTATAATGCCCAAAAAAAAAAATTTTTTTTTTTTTTCTTACTGTTCACTGTTATCATCTTTAACAGATTAAAACAATAATATGAATGAATCTTTAATGGAACCCAAAAAAAAAAAATCATCATCACAGCAATAAAATGAAAAACCGTGAGTTTCATTTTTTTAAAAAAAATTCGAATTTTTTTTTCTTTCAATAATCATACAATTTAATATTTATGAAAATCACATAAAATAATTTCATAGCCCTAAGGCTCTGATACCACTTGTGGGAATATATCCGTATACATCCCTTTAATCTTACAGGATTATAATGAAATTACGATTTATATGATTAACGGGTCATAAATGAAATTGCATAATAAACAAAGGGATTAGGAATAACCTTTAGTCCTCGTCAATTCGGCCTAAGAACAGATATCAAAACAGATATCCTCCTAATCGTCTCACCCAAGATTGATCGAGAAATGCCCTTGTATTTGCTAGAAAATTAGAGAGAAAAAGAGTCTGTATCTTTTGTGTGATGTCAATTAATGATGAATAATTCGAGAGTTGGAATGAGTCTAAAACTTCTCCATATACTCCCTAGGTCACGGCACCCATAGGAGAAAAATAAGGGTTATTTTTCTCTTATTTTGTTACCATTTTGACCGAAATTCCAAAGAGTAATCTGGACTCTTTTTCGGTTAAATTCGCTTTCATTTAATATAATGTTATACATATTATATTTGTTTAATATGTTGTCATACATTAATAAGGTCCATTACAACATTTTGCAGTGGATATATTAACATAACAATTATTATGACGATCGTATAATATATATACTTCAATTATAAATATCGGTATATTTATAATCCTGCTAATTAAATATAACAGTTTTTGTTTAATTACGAATTAACATTTTAATTCGTTTAAGCTCACATTATATACTACAACTAAATATAACATTTTATATTTAATTACGAATTACAGTTAATTCGTCTTAGCTAACATTATTTAATCGTTATTAAATAATTATATCATCATCACATTGACTAACCTTTTAGTCAAAACACCGACTAACCTTTTAGTCATTTAATAAGGCATCAATATGATTATTTTCTCAAATAATCACATCTTTCAATCACATCCTTTAGGTGTGACTTTTAGGGACCAGTTGATCACCGCCATCTGTATGACAATAACGTCAAACTTATCTAGCAAGCCAACCGTTATCGATAAACGTTAATCAACTGATTACAGTACAAAGTATACCCTGTGAACCTACAGAGATTTATTTATGTTATTGCACTAACTGTGGAGGACACTGGCTCCAACAATTACGTGTTCGAGGTGTATTGCTCGTGTTTGCTACATTTTGTAGGAATCTAAGAATTTAGAGGCTTTTTCCTAGCACATTAGGAAGCACCATAGTTCATTAAGCTAATGGAAGCAAGATGGATAACGGAAGGACATTATGGGAAATGACAAGCCCAAGCATGACGATTTGTGAAATGGGTTGATGTACAAATGAGAAACCAAAATAAAGCCCAACTAAAGAAGTCCACACAACTCAACATAGGGATGCTCTTTGGATGCTCACGGGATGCCAAATTATGCAACTAACCAGAGAATTAAGGAGCTTAAAGACGCATCATAGGATTCCTTAAGCATTTAACCAAGCAATTAAGAGGAATCAACCCGCATTACCCTGACCCCGATCATGGTTGCCTTTCCCCGATCGGGGTTTGACCCCCCTAGGCATCTTACGTTATGCTCCTATTTTATTATAAATAGAAGCCTTAATCCGTCATTAGGGGATAATCTTTCACATCCTCTTTACACATCTTTCTCCCATACATTTTCCTTAGCTTAAGCACACAAATTTCTCTTAGTTTCATATTTAGTTTCAATATTATTAAACTTTTGGTTATTACTTTGTTCAAGCATTTGGTTACAATTCAATACAATCTTTCTTTAATCTTTTGGTTCTAGTATTCGTGTTCAAGTTCCAAGTCCTTTTTGTTGCGGTAATTTTGATCCTTGTTCGTTTCATTATTGTATTTTCATTATCACTTTATTATCATTAGCATTGTTTTATTAATTTAGCATTTGCATTTCATTAGTGTTAGTTATCATTTAGCACTTTTATAACTTTTGTTATTTCATTTAATCATGTTTACCATATTTACCGTTTGAAACACCAACATTAATTTTTATCTAAATATGGGTGAGTAGTTCCCTTTTTCTAGGGATTAGGGGAGCCTTGTATGACTAATATGTAAAATGTTAAAATAGGTTGATATAATTATCTTAATTGTTTCCTTCACATGTTTCTATCATCATGATTTTTCTTTGTTTAATGGTCATATTCATTGATTAAGTTTGTTAACTCATTCTAAAAGTCGAGAGGCACAGAATCAGATTTGACTAAGCATCTGTAGTAGGACGACTTAGTCATAACGAAAGCTCACAAGGACCCGACCTAAGGTTGACACTATTATCGATAGATGGGTGTCTTTAGCCTAAACAATTAACATTATTATTTGTTCCTAGATTAACAAGAGTATAAAGTAATTGCATGGTGACCCAACTTCCCTAAAATCTTTTAATCATATATTTTATAACATTTAAGCCAAATAATTAAACCAAAACAATCAATAAACCGACCTTGATAGTAGTCTATTCATAGCTTTTCATAGCGCAATTCCCGACTTCTTGTGTTTGACCCCTTTTACTACATTGATTTGTGTCAAGGGAAATTTATCTTTGACTAGGTGTGCGACATAGCCTATCAAATTTTGGCGCCGTTGCCGGGGAGTATGGTTTTATTTTGTTTTTGATTTGTAGACTTCTATCTTATTTTTCTCTTGTCTTTAGGAACACTTGTTCCTTGAGACCGTACTTACAATTTCCTTGAAGATTGTTTCTGCAACAGGAGTACATGGTCAAGGCAAGACACAAGCTCAAGACAACAACAACAATGAAATCAACACCATGATTAGCTATGACAATGCCTTATTCAATCCATATGACAATGCCTTATTCAAGCCAAGTGAACACCATCCCATGTCAACAAAAACAACACCCCACCAGCCAGAACAATACCTAGCCAACCACTTCCCAAGCCTCAACAAAAACAACACCCAACCAACAACAAAACAAACCTCACACAACAGCAACAACCCTCAGCCAAAGCCAGTCAATCACAGTCTTTCTAAACAGGGTCCATGGGGGCCTTACACATTCAAGCAAACCTAACCAGCCATCAATCTTAGTCCTAGGGAGGGTCCTCTACAACTTTGTCCAGGATTTCTTCTCCAGGAAATGCACACAACAAAAGTTAGCTTAGGGACAAACTCAATCTGTCCAGAATTCAGCCCTTTTTGCAGTAGTTCACATGTCACTATCAAACTTTCCTATTTTGAACAGACCAGCTCGATGATCTTTTAGCAGACCCTTTGGGATTCATCCTACTTCAGTTTGGCTCAAGAATCAAGCTTGAAAGTCCACTCCTTCACCAGATCAACCCAAGCAAACCAATTAAGTCAGATTGTCTTATGTGAACTGCTTTTTCTACTTTATTGCTTTAGTCTGAACAATGTAGCTGTTATTTCTGTTTCTTTTGTAAGCCAACTATAGCCCTAGATGTAATGAACGAGTAAGATGTAATCTCATTGCTTATAAAAGGCTTATTCCTAATGAATGAAAGACAGATTTGAAGTAAACACAAAAACTGAAACCATTGTTTCTGTTGATATCTCTTGGCTGTGTGCTTGAGAAAACTTCCATTGCTGTGTGCTTGGAAGTGAGCTTAGACCCTTAGTTGTGTGCTGGGATCAAGGTTCACCCCTCAACCATTGGCTTTGTGCTTTGGTTAAGGTTTTATCTCCTTCTTTCAGCATTCAGTCTAAACAAAAACAAAGCAATTTCCAAGTATCTAACCTTAGTTCAATTTGTAGTTGTTTTTAGCTTGTTTTCTGAATAGTTTCATTGCAAGTGGGTATCAGAGCCAGGTTTGTGAGTTCATTTACCTAACTACAATAAAAACACAAAATCAACCATGAGTGAAGAGAGAATTACAGGCCTTGAAAACACAGTTCAAGGTCTTGTCAGAACTGTGATGAAAGTCTCCAGGTCTGTCAATGAACTTCTTGAGGGCCAACAAAACAATGACACAAGAGGAGGCAGAGGTCGAGGAAGAGGAGCACCTTTCCCACATGGAGGAAGGAGGAGGCAACCTGTAGATTAATTTGAAATGTCAGACTCAGATGGCTCAGATCAAAGTCTTCTCAGACACCAAGACAAAGACATAAAGGTAGAAATCCCTGACTTTCTAGGTAGCATGAACCCTGATGATTTCCTAGATTGGTTGAGGTCTGTAGAAAGAGTCTTTGAGTTTAAAGGATACACTGATAGAAAGGCTTTTAAGGTTGCTATCATGAAACTGAAAGGTTATGCCTCACTGTGGTATGAAAATATGAAAACCTTGAGGGTGAGAGAAGGAAAAGAACCTGTTAAGTCATGGCTCAAACTGAAAAAGAAAATGAGGGCTAAGTTTGTCTCTAGGCACTACACTCAGGACATGTTTATTAAGCTTACTCACCTGAAACAAGACCAAAGACCTGTAGAATCTTATCTAAGAGACTTTGAACAACTCACACTGCAATGTGAGGTTGTTGAGAAATCTGAGCAAAAGATAGCAAGGTTCTTAGAAGGTTTGGATGAGAGGATAGCTAGTAAAGTCAGGCTACAAAATATATACTCCTTTGAGGAAGCTGTCAACTTGTCTTTAAGGGTAGAAAAGTTGGGAAAGGGAAAAGCCAGTGCTTCTAAGACACCTGCTAGAACCCCTACCTTCAAACCCTTTCTAGGAGTCAAGATAGGAGAACCTGTGGTTCCTATTAAGACCCCTTTCAACCCTGATAAAGGCAAGGCTGTTGATGCAGGCCAAAGAAAAACCACTCCCCTCAAAAAGTGTTTTCAATGCCAAGGATATGGACATTTTGCTAAGAGAGCTCTAAGCACCCTAGAAGTAATTCATTGGGGAGAGGATGAGGAGTTGGTCTGTGATGATGAAATGGAAGAGCCTGAGGTAGAGGCTAGTGAGGAGTTGATAGAGCCTGATGCTGGGTTAAGTTTGGTAACATGGAGAGTAATGCATACTCAACCCCAGCCTTTGGAAGAGGACCAGAGACACCAGATCTTTAGGACCAGATGTACTATCAAGGGTAGAGTGTGTAACCTCATTATTGATGGTGGAAGCTGCACTAATGTGGCCTCCAAAACACTGATAGGCAAACTAGCTCTACCCACCAAGGACCACCCCCTACCTTACAAACTCAGATGGTTAAACAAAGGGGCTGAGATCAAGGTGGATAAGCAATGTGTTGTACCTTTCTCAATTGGTAAGGGGTATGTGGATGAAAGTCTTTGTGATGTTCTGCCTATGGATGCCTGTCACCTCTTGCTTGGGAGGCCATGGTAGTTTGATAGGGATGCCATTCACTATGGGAGGGACAACACCTACACTTTTAAGTATGGGAAGAATAAAATCACCGTGGCACCTTTACCACCTGCCTTAAAGATCAACCCAACCCCCATGAGTGAGGCTTCCAAGGAAGTCATGTTGATAAGTGAGTCAGAAATAGTACAAGAGCTAAGTGAGTTACAACCTGGTACATACTACTTGCCAAGGAGACAGGGATAAGCATGGTTGATATCCCTGAGGAGGTCAAGTCTATCCTAGAAAGTTATGGTGATGTCTTTCCTACTGAGCTCCTTAGTGGACTGCCACCACTTAGGGGAATAGAACACCATATTGACCTAGTACCTGGAGCTATCTTACCCAACAAGCCAGCTTACAGGAGTGATCCTAAGGCTACACAGGAGCTCCAACTTCAAGTAGGTGAGCTGCTAAACAAGGGCTATGTAAGAGAGTCCCTCAGCCCTTGTGCTGTACCAGCCTTGCTTGTACCAAAGAAGGATGGGACTTGGCGTATGTGCATTAACAGTAGGGCCATCAACAACATTACCATTAAGTATAGGTTCCCCATACCTAGACTTAATGATATTCTGGATGAGTTGAGTGGGGCTCAAGTACTCACAAAGATTGATCTAAGGCAGGGCTACCACCAAGTAAGGATAAGAGCAGAAGATGAATGGAAAACAGCTTTCAAAACTAAACATGGGCTCTATGAATGGTTGGTAATGCTTTTTGGGTTGTCTAATGCCCCTAGTACCTTCATGAGGTTGATGACAGAGGTCCTAAGACCCTACTTAGGCAAGTGTGTGGTGGTTTACTTTGATGACATTCTTATTTACAGTTCAACTAGGGGAGAACATTTGCAGCATCTGAAGTTGTTGTTTGAAGTCCTAAGAGAGAACAAATTATATGGCAAATTAGAGAAGTGCACCTTCATGCAACCTGAGGTTTATTTCCTTGGGTTCATCATCTCTAAGAAAGGAGTAGCAGTAGATCCTGAGAAAGTTCAAGCAATCAAGGAATGGCCCCTTCCTCAAACTGTTACTGATGTTAGAAGTTTTCATGGGTTAGCCTCTTTCTATAGGAGGTTAATACAAGGTTTTAGCTCAATCATGGCCCCTATTACTGAGTGCATGAATAAGGGAGAGTTCAAGTGGAATGAGAAGGCTGAGAAGTCCTTCAACCTGAGCAAGGAGCTATTGTGTAAATCTCCAATATTGGTTCTACCAGATTTTAACAAACTCTTTTAGGTAGAGTGTGATGCCCGTGGCCTTGGCATAGGAGCTGTGCTTACTCAAGAGAAGAAGCCTATTGCGTACTTCAGTGAGAAGCTAAATGGGGCCAAGCTTAACTACTCCACATATGACAAGGAGTTCTATGCCATTGTGAGAGCATTGAATCATTGGGGACACTACTTAAAGCCTAAGCCATTTGTGCTACATTCTGATCATGAGGCTCTCAAATACATCAATGGACAGCATAAACTCAACCCCAGACATGCCAAATGGGTGGAGTTCTTGCAATCCTTCTCATTCTCCAGCAAGTACATAGAGGGTAAGAACAATGTTGTAGCTGATGCATTGTCTAGAAGATCTGTGATGTTGACCTTCATGGAACAAAGGGTGTTGGGGTTTGAATTCATGAAAGAGCTCTATCAGGAAGACCCAGACTTCAAGCATGAATGGGAGGTGTATCAGGAAAGGCAAGTCAAGAAAGGAAGCAAGTACACAGCCCAGGAAGGCTACTTATTCTATGGAAACAAACTATGTGTGCCTAAGGGACCTTATAGGGGATTGCTGGTCAAAGAAGTTCACTCCAATGGCCTTGCTGGTCACTTTGGGGTGCAGAAGACCTATGACATCTTACAAGATCAGTTCTATTGGCCTAAGATGCTCAGTGATGTGCAAGATGCCCTCAAAAGGTGCAGGTCTTGTCAATCAGCCAAAGCACATTTTCAGGCTGGCCCTTACACACCACTCCCAGTACCAAACAAGCCATGGGAAGATCTCAGCATGGATTTCATTGTAGCCCTACCAAGAACTCAAAGGGGAAAGGATTCAATCATGGTGGTTGTAGATAGGTTCAGCAAGATGGCACATTTCATTGCTTGTAAGAAGACTGAGGATGCTTTGGGGGTAGCTGAACTAAACTTTAGGGAGGTTGCCAAGTTACATGGGGTCCCTAGAAGCATTGTCTCAGATAGAGACACAAAGTTCATGAGTCACTTCTGGAGAACCTTGTGGAAGCTATTGAAGACCAGGCTATTGTTTAGTACTTCTCACCATCCCCAAACTGATGGGCAGACAGAAGTCACTAACAGGACACTAGGAAAGATCTTGAGGAGCATTGTTTCTAAGTCATTAAAAGATTGGGACCTCAGGCTAGCACAAGCTGAGTTTGCCTTCAACAGAGCTCCCTCCAGCAGCACAGGTAAAAGTCCTTTTGAAACAGTTTATGGAACTAATCCTCTCATGCCTACAGACCTAGCCCCAGTCAAAGGAAGCAAAGCAAGCTATGATGCAAAGAAAAGAGTTGAACAAATGATACAGATTCATGAGCAAGTCAAGAAGCAGATTGAAAGGTCCAATGAGTTGTACAAGGCTAGATCCAAAGGGCCTAAGAAAGCAAGGGAGTTCAAAGCAGGGGATCTTGTATGGTTGCATTTAAGAAAAGAGAGATTTCCAGATAAGAGGAGAAACAAGCTCATGCCAAGAGCTGATGGACCATTTGAGATATTGGAGAAGCTAGGCACAAATGCTTACAAAGTGGATCTACCAGGAAGCTATGGTGTCCATGGTACTTTCAATGTTGGAGACCTGAGCCCCTACCATGGTGAATCAGATGATGGAGGTGATGAAGATTTGAGGGCAAATCCTTTTCAAAAAAGGGAGGTTGCAACAGGAGTACATGGTCAAGGCAAGACACAAGCTCAAGACAACAACAACAATGAAATCAACACCATGATTAGCTATGACAATGCCTTATTCAATCCATATGACAATGCCTTATTCAAGCCAAGTGAACACCATCCCATGTCAACAAAAACAACACCCCACCAGCCAGAACAATACCTAGCCAACCACTTCCCAAGCCTCAACCAAAACAACACCCAACCAACAACAAAACAAACCTCACACAACAGCAACAACCCTCAGCCAAAGCCAGTCAATCACAGTCTTTCTAAACAGGGTCCATGGGGGCCTTACACATTCAAACAAACCTAACCAGCCATCAATCTTTGTCCTAGGGAGGGTCCTCTACAACTTTGTCCAGGGTTTCTTCTCCAGGAAATGCACACAACAAAAGTTAGCTTAGGGACAAACTCAATCTGTCCAGAATTCAGCCCTTTTTGCAGGAGTTCACATGTCACTATCAAACTTTCCTATTTTGAACAAACCAGCTCGAGGATCTTTTAGCAGACCCTTTGGAATTCATCCTACTTCAGTTTGGCTCAAGAATCAAGCTTGAAAGTCCACTCCTACACCAGATCAACCCAAGCAAACCAATTAAGTCAGATTGTCTTATGTGAACTGCTTTTTCTAATTTATTGCTTTAGTCTGAACAATGTAGCTGTTATTTCTGTTTCTTTTGTAAGCCAACTATGGCCCTAGATGTAATGAACGAGTAAGATGTAATCTCATTGCCTATAAAAGGCTTATTCCTAATGAATGAAAGACAGATTTGAAGTAAACACAAAAACTGAAACCATTGTTTCTGTTGATATCTCTTGGTTGTGTGCTTGAGAAAACTTCTATTGCTGTGTGCTTGGAAGTGAGCTTAGACCCTTAGCTGTGTGCTGGGATCAAGGTTCACCCCTCAACCATTGGCTTTGTGCTTTGGTTAAGGTTTTATCTCCTTCTTTCAGCATTCAGTCTAAACAAAAACAGAGCAATTTCCAAGTATCTAACCTTAGTTCAATTTGTAGTTGTTTTTAGCTTGTTTTCTGAATAGTTTCATTGCAGTTTCCGTATGCCCAAGTCTTCTCGGGAGGAAGAATTACTTTCACCAGATTCCGAGCCCGAGAAAAACTTTCATAGAAGACGGCGATTTTGGAAAGAAGTAAAAGAAGCAACTTCTCCCGTGCAAGTTAAAAGTGCTAGAAAGTCTTACTTAGACGATCTGGAACATCTTGAAAAGGAGGAGGTTTCTAGTTCATCATCATCACCACCACCCCCACCAACTAAGAGGATGGTAAAATTCTCCGATCATTCCAAGCCCACCGCGGCTATGCTTCTGGCCGGTATCACAACCACTCAAATTACCGCCCCGGAATTCGAGATCAAACCGGCTTTCATTACCCTTGTGGAGAGGAAGCAATTTGGGGGAAGTCCTTTGGAAGATCCCAATTTGCATGTGCAAAAATTTTATGACTGTTGCTCCATGATTCGACAAACGGGTGTCACTTAAGCCCAAATTGATTAATTTTGTTAATTATTTCTAAAAGTCAACAGGCACGGAATCAGATTTGACTAAGCATGTGTAGTAGGACAACTTAGTCATAATGAAAGTTCACTAGGACCCGACCTAAGGTTGACACTAATATCGAGAGATGGGTGTCTTTAGCTTAAACAATTAACATTATTATTTATTCGTAGATTAACATGAGTATAAATTAATTGCATGGTGACCCAACTTCCCTAGACTCTTTTAATCATATATTTTATAACATTTTAGCCAAATCATTAAACCAAAACAATCATTAAACCGACCTTGATAGTAGTCTATTCATAGCATTTCATAGCGCAATTCTCGTCTTCTTGTGTTCGACCCCTTGTACTACATTAATTTGTGCCACGGGAAATTTATCTTTGATTAGGTGTGCGACATAGCCTATCAAATTTTGGCGCCGTTCCCAGGGATTACGTTTTTATTTCGTTTTTGATTTGAAGACTTCTATCATATTTTTATCTTGTCTTTAGGAACACTTGTTCCTTGAGACCGTACTTACAATTTCGTTGAAGATTATTGCCTTATGCCCAGTTCTTCTCGTGAGGAAGAATTACTTTCACCAGATTCCGAGCCCGAGAAAACCTTTCGTAGAAGACGACGATTTTGGAAAGAAGTACGCCGCTTCTCGCGTGCAAGTTGAAAGTTCTAGAAAGTCTTACTTAGACGATCTGGAACATCTTGAAAAGGAGGTTTTTTCTAGCTCATCATCATCACGACCACCCCCACCAACTAAGAGGATGGTGAAAATCTCCGATCATTCCAAGCCCACCGCGGCTATGCTTCCGGCCGGTATCACCACCACTCAAATTACCGTCCCGGAATTCGAGATCAAACCGGCTTTCATTACCCTTGTGGAGAGGAAGCAATTTGGGGGAAGTCCTTTGGGGGATCCCAATTTGCATGTGAAAAACTTTTGTGACTGTTGCTCCATGATTCGAACAACGGGTGTCACTCAAGCCCAAATTAGGGAAATACTTTTCCCTTTCTCTTTGAATGACAAGGCAAAACTTTGGATCAATAGCGTTGATCGTACCATCATGGGAGTCACAAATTAGGAGACATTGGCTCTTGCCTTTTATCAAAAGTGTTTTTCACCCGAAAAAACTTAAACTTTGAGGAGCCAAATCACGGGATTCCGACAACAAGCTCTTAAGAGCTTATATGAAGCTTGGGATAGGTACTAGCATTTTGAAAAATCAAATCATTTTTTCTTCAAGAAAAGTTGGAGGCTCAACATGTGGTTCTTTAACTCAATGTCGTGTCTTCTACTAGCCAAATTGTTGTTTGCGAAAGTTGTGGAGGTGCGGGTCATTTCTCCAATCTATGCCAGCTAATATGGAGGAGGTATGTGCTTTTCAAACTTTTAAGCAAAGTTATTATCCACCGGGTACCCTTTCTAATACTTACAACCCAAACACAAAATTTCACCCAAACTTGTCTTACAAAAGCAACAATGTGCTCAATCCTCAACCCCAAAAAAATTTTGTGCCTCAATCTCAACAAAATGCCTATGTCCCACAACAAAGGTTCAATTTTCCACCGGGCTTTCACAATCAAAACTACCAACAAAGACCACCGATACAAAACTCTCAACCAAACCAAGTTCCACCACCCCAAAATGTCCAACAAAACATTCAAGACCGTAAACTTGAGTTCTTGGTAGTGCAATTGGCTAACACTTAAACATAAATGTTGGCTGAACTTCAAAAGAATGATCAAACTCATGGTGCCGCAATCAAAATGCTAGAACAACAAATGGCTCAACTAGTCGCTTCTAGCTCTCAAAGAAGAACGAGTCAATTACCACCTCAAGGTGAGTAACCACATGATACTCTCAATGCAATCACCTTGAGAACTGGTACGAAGTATGATGAGTACCCATGCCCAAGGACAATGAGGAGGTGCTTGTTGAGTTGGAGGTTTCCCTTAGTGGTAAGGAAGATGTGGTTATGCCAAAGAAGTTGGATGATCCAATTGTGGTTGAGGAAGTCAAAGATGTGGAGGATGCTCCTCCAAAACAAGATATTGAGATTAAGTAGCTGGAAAAAGACAAAGTGCCTTTCCCTCATAGATTGGTGCAGTAGTATAGTGGGGGTATTGTATGAAATAAAGTAAAAGACTATTAAGACAACCAAGACACAAGGGATATGAATGTCAACTAGATTCCACAGCTCAACACAGGAAAATAGATAACAAACTGGACTGACCAAGCTCATTCACCACAACCTAGCACAGGTGAACAACCTTGAATCAAAACAATAAGATAAACAACTGACAGTCTGAGCACATGGAGGTTTGAGCTTGCCCACAGACTTTGATCAATAACCACAGCCTAGCACAGGGTATTACCAGGCCTGACTCTCAACTACAACAATGCACAAGTTGAAAAGATTTAGAAATGAGAAGAATTCTCAGGTTTTTGTTTTCATTCAATCATAATCCCCTTCTTCAAAAGAGCAAGGGTCTTTATATAGGCCTGAAGTTGTCTAATACAAACCCTAGAACCTCATCTAAGGGCCAAGATTAATCAGTAAGAAGCAAACATATTACTGACTACATTATACAGACTGGAATACATAGATAAATACTAAAACAGACAAAAATGCAGGCATTGACAGTGATGCGCTTCAGCCGATTTTGTTTGTTAAGTTCGGGCTTGGAGCTTGTGGACGAGCTTCATTAATGCTCCCTTGACCTTCTTCTGCTTTGTTTCTTTGAGTAGGCAAGACAATTAAAAGACTTTTGGAGGTGGTCTCTCAATGTCAAACCAGAAATGGCATAGTTGCTTTATGCTTTTCCTACAAACTGGTTTTGATTTGGATTTTTGGGATGGTTGGAGTGTGAAATGGACCTGGCTCCCTAGGACTTTATTGGATTTAGATGGGTAAGGTTTTAGCTGGCCATAGTGGCAACTGGTGGTTCAAGGTGTGTTGGAAGTTGTGGCGTCCCCAACTGGTTCCTGCTGAAATGGCTTGCAGGGTTTTGTTTTGGTTTTGGTGGGTCTGTCTCTGGCTAGCAATGGCCTTGCCCTAGCTATCATTGTTCTCCCTTCTTACCTTGTCTTGGCTAGCAAATTCTTACTCGCTGGCTGCCCCCTGGTTACCTTTCCCCTGTCCACAAACTGCCCCCTGGCTACCAGTGGCTATCACTTGGCCTCCCATGTCTTGCCCCCTGCTTCCTATGTTGATAGCACTGCCCTGCCCCTCAGCTCCTTCTGCAACCTCCCCTTTTTGAACTGGGCTTGTCCTCAAGCCTGTAGCCTCCTCATCCTCAGAATCCCCATAGTATGGACTGAGATCTCCCACATTGAAAGTGCCATGAACTCCATAGTCACCAGGTAGATCAACTTTGTAAGCATTTGGACCAATCTTTTCTATGATCTCAAAGGGACTATCAGCCCTAGGCATGAACTTGTTCTTCCTCCTGTATGGGAACCTTTCCTTCCTCTAATGAACCCATACCAAATCCCTTGGCATGAACTCCTTCCTTGCCTTAAGAGCCTTGAACTGTTTCTTGTACCTTTAATTGGATTTCTGTATCTTCCTCTTGACTGTCTCATCTAACTTCACCATCTGTTCAGCCCTCCTTTTGGCATCAAAGTTTATCTCCTTCCTTGGTATATTAGCTAGCTCTAAGGGCATGAGTGGATTCACCTAATAAACAACTTCAAAGGGACTGTGACCTGTTGCTGTAGAGAGTGCTCTGTTGAAGGCAAATTCAGCATGTGCTAGCTTCAGGTCCCAGTCTTTCAAGGACTTACTAACTAGGCACCTTAGGATCTTCCCAAGTGTTTTGTTGGTGACTTCGGTCTGGCATCAGTCTGAGGATGGTGTGAGGTACTGAACAGCAGCCTGGTCTTCAAGAGCCTTCACAAGGTCTTCCAAAATTTGCTCATGAATTTGGTGTCTCTGTCTGAGACTATAGTCTTTGGAACCCCATGTAGTCTCATAATCTCCTTTAGGTAGAGCTCAGCAACACTGGCAGCATCCTCAGTCTCCTTGCATGATACAAAGTGAGCCATCTTGCTAAACCTGTCAACAACAACCATTATAGAATCTTTACCTCTCTGGGTCCTTGGCAGTGCAACAATGAAGTCCATGCTCACATCCTCCCATGGCTTGCTTGGTAGAGGTAGTGGTATGTATGGCCCTGCATGGATAGAGCTTTTGGCCTGCTGGCACACTGAGCATCTCTTGAGGACAATCTGGACATCACCCATCGTTTTTGGCCAATAGAATTGGTCTTGCAGTATGTCGAGTGTCTTCTTAATCCCAAAGTGCCCCTAGACCTCCTAAATGCACCTCTTTGATAAGAAGGTCCCTGTAAGAACCCCTAGGTATACATAGCTTGTCCCCTTGGAATAGGAACCCCTCCTGTAGCATGTACTTGCTCCCTTGAGCCCTTCCCTTCTCAGCCTGTGTGATCCATTCCTCAGCAAAATCAGGATCCTCTTTATACAACTCTTTCAAGAACTCTAATCCTAAAACTCTCTGCTCCATGACTGACTGTAAGGAGTGCCTCCTTGATAATGCATCTGCCACAATATTCTGTTTCCCCTCCTTGTACTTGCTAGAGAATATAAAGGACTGTAGGAACTCAACCCACTTGGCATGCCTGTGATTTAACTTGTGCTGGCCACTAATGTACTTCAGTTTCTCATGATCTGAGTGTAGGACAAAGGGTTTTGGCTTCAAGTAGTGTCCCCAATGCACGAGTGCCCTGATGATAGCATAAAACTCTTTGTCATAAGTGGAGTACTTAAGCTTTGCTCTATTTAGTTTCTCATTGAAATAAGCAACTGGTTTTTGACCTTGGATTAAGACTGCCCCAATGCCAACCCCACTAGCATCACATTCCACCTCAAACAGCTGATCAAAATCAGGTAACTTCAGAATTGGAGTTTCACACATCAGCTTCTTAATCCTTTCAAAGGATTGTTGGGCACATTCAGTCCACTGGAATTCTCCCTTCTTCAAACGCTCTGTAATAGGTTCAACAATTGAGCTGAAATTTTTGATGAACCTCCTGTAGAATGATGCTAACCCATGGAACCCCCTGACCTCAGTGATTGTCTTAGGAGTAGGCCAAGTTTGAATGGCTGCAACCTTCTCCTGGTCAACTGATATCCCTCTCCCTGATAGAATGTACCCCAAAAATGCAACCTCCTCAACCATGAAGGTACACTTCTCCAGCTTCCCAAACAATTTTTGTTTCTTTAGTATCCTGAGCACAGTCTTAAGGTGCCTGAGATGCGCACCCTTGCTGTCACTGTAGACTAGGATGTCATAAAAGTAAACCACAACAAATCTGCCCAAAAAAGGTCTCAACACTTCTATCATGAGCCTCATGCAAGTGCTTGGTGCATTGGACAACCGAAAGGGCATCACAAACCACTCATACAACCCATGCTTGGTTTTAAAAGCAGTCTTCCATTCATTCCTTCGCTGAGCCTTACCTGATGGTATCCCTGTCTTAGATCAAATTTTGAGAAGATCCTAGCACCACTCAGCTCATCAAGCATATCATCTAACCTTGGAATGGGGAACCTATACTTGACTGTTATGTTGTTGATGGCTCTACTGTCAGTGCACATACTCCAGGTACCATCCTTCTTAGGCACCAACAGAGCAGGCACAACACAGGGGCTAAGGGACTCCCTCACAAACCCTTTGCTTATAAGTTCCTCAATCTGTTTCTGCAGCTCTTTGGTAGCAGCTGGATCACTCCTGTAAGCAGGCCTGTTTGGCAGTACAGAGCCTGGGACTAGATCAGTGTGGTGCTCAATATCCCTTAGAGGGGGCAGCCCATCTGGTAACTCCCTTGGAAAGACCTCATTGTACCTCGAGATTAAAGGCTCAACTTCTGCAGGTATCTTGGAGTTTTCCCCTTTTACAACCTCCTTGGATAATAGGATGATTATGGGTTGCTCTTGATTCATTTCCTTAATCATGGCTGCCTCAGATAAGAACAAAACTCCATTAACTTACTCTGGCATACTAGGACTCCCATAATTCCTCTGGTTGGGTGGTAGGGGTGTCAAGGTGATCTTCTTTCCCCCATGCCTGAAACTGTAGGTGTTATCCTTCCCCTGGTGAGTTGTGTTCCTGTCAAATTCCCAAGGTCTCCCTAACAGCAGGTGGCAAGCATCCATAGGAACCAAATCACACAACACCTCATCCCTATATATCTTCCCAATGGAGAATGAAACTAAGCACTGCCTATCAACTCTCACCTCAACCCCTTGTTAAGCCACCTGAGTTTGTAGGGGTGTGGGTGTTCTTGAGTGACTAAGCTCAGCTTATTGACTAGGGTGATGGAAGCTACAGTAGTACAACTCCCTCCATCAACTATCAAATTGCAGACCCTCTCCTGGATTGTGCACCTACTCCTGAATATTAAGGACCTCTGGTCATCCTCTAATGGTGCATGTTGGGAATGTATGACCCTCCATAGGACTAAGTTATGGCCTGTATAAGGGTGAGCCATAACTAAGTCTTGACCTGGTTCCTCATCAGCTGTTACCTCCTCCAACACCAAGCTTTCGTCAACCTCATAGTCAACCAGCCCCTCCCTCTCCCATTCCTCTACCTCCATGAGTGTCATAATTCTCTTAGAAGGGCAGTCCTTTCTAAAGTGGCCATAGCCCTGACACTGGAAGCACCTGATCTTGTTTTCAGTTGGGGTGGGGTTAGGTTTGGAGTTCACAACTCCTTTTCCCTTGTCTGTTGTGGATTGGGTCGTCGTTGTAGGGGCCTCTCAAATCTTAAAACCACTATAAGGCCTGTACACAGGTCTAGCAGTAGGTTTAGGCACAGTGGGTCTGGTCATTCCCATCATCTCAACCCTCAGTGCTAGGTTGGCAACATCATCATAGGACCATAGGGTTTGCATTCTGACCCTGGCAACAATGTTTTTATCTAGACCCTCTAGGAACCTAGCTATTCTTTGTTCTGGTTTTTCATTGACCTCACACTGGAGTGTCAACTGCTTAAAGTCTCTTAGGTAGACCTTAACAGGTCTCTCTTCTTGTTTAAGCTTATATAGTTTGATAAGTAGGTCTTGGGTGTATTCCTTGGTGACAAACTTACTTAACATTTTCTTTTTAAGTTTGAACCAAGAACTAAGGGTTCTTTCCCTTCCTTAATCCATTGGTGTTTTATATTATCAAACCATAAGGAAGCATAGCCTTTTAGTTTTAACACAACAACTTTAAATGATTTAACATCAGTGTAGCCTTTGTATTCAAACACCTTTTCAACATCCCTAATCCACTCTAGTAGGTCATCAGGATTTAAACTACCAGAAAATACAGGGATTTCTACCTTGAGATGCTTATCAGTGTGGTCTGGGATCTCTCAAAAGTCCTGTTGCTTTCTCCTGAGTCTGATCCTTCCTCCTCTTGCATGGTGTGGCCACGACCTATGCCTCTGCCTCTTGGGGGTAGTCTTCCTCTTGCTGGGTTTGGGATGTTCTCCATGACAGTGTTTAGAGCAGCTAGCACCACATTGACAGTGCCTGCTAACTGGTCCACCTTTCCATCAATTCATGCAAGCCTCTCTTCACACATTGGGATATTTTTTGTGTTTATATTGTAGTTAGGGAAATAATGAACTCACAACCAAAGCTCTGATAACAAAATTTGCAGTAATATAGTGGGGGTATTGTATGAATTAAAGTAAAAGACTCTTAAGACAACCAAGACACAAGGGATATGAATGTCAATTAGATTCCACACCTCAACACAGGAAAATAGATAACAAACTGGACTGACCAAGCTCATTCACCACAGCCTTGCACAGGTGAACAACCTTGAATAAAAAAAAAAGACAAACAACCCACAGTCTGAGCAGATGGAGGTTTGAGCTTGCCCAAAGACTTTGATCAATACCCACAGCCTAGCACATGGTATTACTAGGCCTGACTCTAAACTACAGAAATGCACAAGTTTAAAAGATTTAGAAATGAGAAGAATTCTCAAGTTATTTTTTTCATTCAATCATAATCTCCTTCTTCAAAATAGCAAGGGTCTTTATATATGCCTCAAGCTGTCTAATACAAACCCTAGAATCTCATCTAAGGGCCAAGATTAATCAGTAGGATGCAAACAAAGTACTGGCTATATTATACAGACTGGAATACATAGATAAATACTAAAACAGACAAAAATGAAGGCATTAACAGTGATGTGCTTCAGCTGGTTTTGTTTGTTGAGTTCTGGCTTGGAGCTTCTGGACGAGCTTCATTAATGCTCCCTTGACCTTATTCTGCTTTGTGTCTTAGAGTAGGCAAGACAATTAAAAGACTTTCGGAGGTGGTCTCTCAATGTCTAACCAGAAATGGCAAAGGTGGTCTCTCAATGTCTAACCTGGATCCCTAGGACTTTTTTGGACTTAGATGGGTAAGGTTTTAGCTGCCCATGGTGGCAACTTGTGGTTCAAGGTGTGTTGGAAGTTGTGGCCTCCCCAACTGGTTCCTGCTGAAATGGCTTGTAGGGTTTTGTTTTGGTTTTGGTGGGCCTTGCCCTGGCTATCATTGTTCTCCCTTCTGGCCTTGTCTTGGCTAGCAATGTCTTGCTCGCTGGCTGCCTCCTGGCGACCCGTCCCCTGTCCACTGACTGCCCCCAGGCTACCAGTGGCTATCACTTGGCCTCCCATGTCTTGCCCCCTGCTTTCTATGTTGATAGCACTGCCCTGCCCCTCAGTTCATGCTGCAATTGGCAAAGCATCAAAAGAACACTCAATTCGGTAAATTCATGAAGAACCTCCAGGTAACCGTTCCTTTTACCGAATTAATCACTCAAATTCTTGCTTACATTAAGTTCATGAAAGACATTTTAACTAAGAAGAGGACTTTTGACGAAGTAGAAACTACAGCCTTCACTGATGAGTGTAGTGCACTTTTGCAAAACAAGTCCCCTCTGAAGTTAAAAGATCCTGGTAGTTTTTCCATTCCATGCACAATTGGTACCTATCAAATTGATTAAGCTTTATGCAATTTAGGTTCTAGTGTAAGTGTCATTCCTTACTCTATTTGTGCTAAGCTTAATATGGGAGTCTTGAAATGTACTAGTGTCACATTGCAAATGGCGGATCGTTCTATAAAACGTCCTTTAGGAGTTTCGGAGGATGTTCCGGTCAAAGTTGGTAAATTCTTTATTCCAGTTGATTTTATTGTTCTTGACATGGCCAAAGATGCCCGAATCCCAATCATTTTGGGAAGACCCTTTTTACATACCGCGGGTGCGGTAATTGATGTCAAGAATGGTAAACTTACATTAGAAGTGGGTGACGATAAGGTCACATACAATTTGCATAGTGCCATGAAGAGTCCAATGTTAGAAGAGTCTTGCTTTTCTATTGATGTTTTGGATGTTGTTGACATTGTTATAGATGACTCTATCTCCCAGTCTTTAGATAAAGACCCTTTGGAGGCACTCTTGTTATTAGTATCATTTGCAGGTGATAGTGAGATTGACAATGAGGATATGGATGCTTTGGAGAATGCATTGGATGGAGAAGAGTTATCATTGGAGGAAAGCTCACACTTTGTAGGTTTGGTTTCTACACCACAAGACCTTGAGGTACAAAAACCTAAACATAAACCCCTCCCTTCTAATTTGAAGTATGCTTTTCTAGATGATGAGGAAATGTGTCCGGTAATTGTTGGTGCTAATTTGAGTGAGAGTCAATTGTCTTCATTGCTTCATGTTTTAAAATCTCACAAGAAAGCCATTGGTTATAAACTAGATGATTTAAAGGGCATAAGCCCCGAGTTTAGCATGCATAGAATCCATCTAGAGGATAGACCATGTATCCAAGGTCAAAGACGACTAAATCCTAACATGCAAGAAGTGGTAAAAAAGGAAGTGATTAAATTGGTAGTTGCGGGAATTATTTATGCAATTTACGATTCCAAATGGGTGAGTCCGGTCCAAGTGGTTCCTAAGAAAGGAGGAACCACCGTAGTCAAAAATTATAAAAATGAACTTATTCCAACTAGAATTGTAACGGGTTGGAGAATATGTATTGACTTTAGGAGACTACATTTGGCCACCAAGAAAGATCACTACCCTTTGCCTTTTATCGACCAAATGTTGGAGCGGTTGGCATGTCACAAGTATTTTTGCTACCTCGATGGATATTCCGGGTGCTTTCAGATACCCATTCACCCGGATGACCAAGAGACGACCACATTTACATGTCCCAATGGTAACTCTTTGCTTAGCGTAGAATGCCTTTTGGTCTTTGTAATGCCCCCGCCACTTTCCAACGTTGCATGATAAGCATTTTCTCCGACTTTATCGAGTCTATCATGGAAGTGTTTATGGATGATTTTAGTGTTTATGGTTCTTCATTTGATTCTTTCTTGGCTAACTTGTCTAAAGTGTTGAAGCGTTGTGAAGAGGTTGACTTGGTATTGATTTGGGAAAAGTGCCACTTCATGGTCAATGAAGGGGTGGTACCTGGTCATATTGTCTCGGAAAGAGGAATTGAAGTCGATCGTGCTAAGGTCCAAGTTGGTGAACAACTACCCCCACCAGTAAATGTCAAAGGAGTAAGGATTTTCTTGGGCCATGCGGGTGTCTACCACCGTTTTTATTAAAGATTTTCTAAAATTTCCAAACCCTTTACGGAGCTTCTTTTAAAAGATGATCCCTTTGTGTTTACTAATGAATGTCTTGAGTCTTTTCTTAGGATCAAGAAGTGATTTCCGCACCTATCATCCAATCACCGGATTGGAACTTGTCAATTGAGCTCATGTGTGATGCTAGTGATTATGCGGTAGGAGCCGTGCTAGGACAAAGGAAGGACAAGGTACTCCATGCTATCTACTATGCTAGCAAAACCTTGAATGCGGCTCAAATCAACTATGCCACCACGGAGAAAGAGCTACTTGGCATTTTCTATGCCTTAGACAAATTTCGGTCTTACTTGATTGCGTCTAAAGTCATTGTTCATACCGATCATGTTACTCTAAAGCACCTCCTAGCCAAACAAGAAGCTAACCGAAGGTTGATACGATGGATCTTGCTTTTGCAAGAATTTGATCTTGAAATTAAAGACAAGAAGGGGGCGGAAAAAGTTAGTTGCCGATCACTTATCCCGCTTGAGGTTCAATGATGGAGGTATTGATATATCATTGATGATTCCTTCGCCCATGATGTTCTAATGATGTTGGAAGCCAATACTCCTTGGTATGCCGAGATAGCCAACTTTCTAGTTGGAAAAGAATTGCCACCTAACCTTTCATATCAACAAAGCAAGAAGTTCTTAAATGATGATCCATATCTATTCAAACATTTCTCCGACGGGATTTTCCGGAGATGTATCCCACATTGGGATGTGAAAGGGGTGCTAGAATGATGCCATTCTTCTCCTTATGGTGATCACCATGGACCATTCAGGACCGTTGCAAAGGTGTTGCAATCTGGTTTCTATTGACCAACTATGTTCCAAATGCCCAAGGTTTCGTTACGGCTTGCGATGCTTGCCAAAGAACGAGTTCTATATCAAGGAGGCATGAGATGCCTTTAAGTGGTATCTTAGAAGTGGAGGTATTCGATGTTTGGGGGATTGACTATCAAGGACCGTTTCCTTCCTCAAAAGGGAATCAGTATAGTTTGGTTGCCGTTGATTATGTCTTTAAATGGGTAGAGGCAATAGCTACTCCAACAAACGATGCCCCTACCGTGATTAACTTATTCAAGAAAATAATATTTCCAAGGTTTGGGGTTCCAGAAGCGGTCGTTAGTGATCGTGGTACTCACTTTGGTGAGAAACAACTTGATACCATATTGGAGAAATATGGGGTCTATCATAGAAGAGGCTTGTCTTACCATCCACAAACTAGTGGCCAAGTGGAGATTTCTAAACGTGATCTTAAGTCCATACTTGACAAAGTTGTTGCCAAGTCATGAAAGAATTGGAGCATGAAGCTTGATGATACCTTGTGAGCCTACCGTACCGCATATAAGACACCTATTGGTACTTCACCATAAAGGTTGGTATATGGAAAGGCGTGCCATCTCCCGGTTGAGATGGAACATAAAGCTTATTGGGCGATCAAGGATCTCAACATGGATGCCAAGCTGAGTGGAGAAAAGCAGATGTTACAATTGAATGTACTTGATGAGTTCTGCTTACAAGCTTATGAGAACTCCCGTCTTTACAAGGAGAAAACAACGAGATGGCATGATAAGAGGATTTTGAAGAAGGAGTTTCAAATCGGTGATAAGGTGTTACTTTTTAATTCCCGCCTCAAGCTATTTCCGGTAAAGTTACAATCGCGATGGTCCGGTCCATATACTGTCACAAATATCAACAAGTTTGGTTTTGTTGAAGTAATGACCACCAACGGCGAAAAATTCAAAGTCAATGGCCATCGTTTGAAGGTCTACCATGAGAATGCGATCATTGGGACACTAGACGGAGTTTCCATGGAAGCTTGAACCGACGTAAGCTTCATACGTTGTGTGGGACGTTAAACCAGCGCTTCTTGGGAGGTAACCCAAGCTTTTATTTGCTTTCATTTTATTTTATTTTTTTTTCGTAATTTCTCGTTTTTTTCAAATTAACTAGACGTGATGGTGTTTATTTTTTGTGATTTTTAGGTGAAAAATGAAGAAAAGAGGAGTCGATGAGGAAATTCACGCATCCCCAAGCATAAAATCCCGTTCGGGGACGTAGCTTTCAAAAACGGGACGTCAAATTGAAAACACAGACGAAAGGGTTAAGATGCGTAGAATTGGTCAACCTCGATCAGGGTTCCGAGGCCCTGATCGGGGAAGCAGTTACCAGGCTATTTTCGATTTCTTTAGAATTCGAAACAAAAAAAACAAACACTGTCATTCTTCTTTGCTTAAACCGACGGTACTCTCTTCTTCTCACTTGACCAAACAATGTAATGCTTCCAATAGGAATTTGATATGAATGCTAGTTGGTGTGGGAAAATATTGTTAATGAACATCCTTTAGTCCTTGCTTTAATGACCACCCACTTGACATTACAAATGCTAGTTGGTGTGGGAAAATATCCGTATACTTCCCTTTAAATCATTCAGGATTATAATGAAATTATGACTATATGATTAATAGTCATAAACGAAAAATGCATAATAAGCGAGAGATTAGAAATAAACTTTAGTCCTTGCTTTAATGGCCTAAGAACAATATCAAAATGATGATATCTCCTAATCGCAGCACCCAAGATAGAATGAGAAATGCCCTTGAATTTGCTAGAATGTTTTGTGAAAAGTTACTGTTAACTTTTTAATTTTGTGATGTGTAGAGATGGAGGCACAAGTGAGAATGAACTAGGGTTAGAAGAAAAATCCGAATTTTCTCCCTTCTATATTCTTTCTCACGGCACAATGGTAGTTATTAGGGGAGATATTTTCTCCTCTAATTAACCACTAATGGACCGAAAATTCCAGAGTGAATCTGGACTTAATTTCGGTTAAATTCGCTTTAATATATAATGTGTATTATTATTATAAATGTCATTTGTGTTGTCATGTATTAATATGTCCATACAACATTTTGTAGTCGATACATTAATACCGGTCTGATAACATCTAATATGACAATCGTATAATATATACGTTAATTATAATTATCCGTATAATTATAATTTGCTAATTCAATATAAAATTTTATATTCAATTACGAATTAACATTTTATTCGCATAAGCTTACATTATATATATGCTAATTAAATACAACAATTTATATTTAATTACGAATTACTTTTAATTCGTCTCAGCTTATATTATTTAATCGTTATTAAATAATCGTCTCATCATCACATTGACTAACCTTTTAGTCAAATACACTGACTAACCTTTTAGTCATATAATAGGGCATCAATATTATTATTTTCTCAAATAATCACATCTCTCAAACACATCCTTTAGGTGTGACTTTTAGGGACCAGTTGATCACCGCCATCTGTATGACAATAACGTCAAACTTATCTAGCAAGCCAACCGTTATTGATAAACGTTAATCAACTGATTATTATACAAAGTATACCCTGTGAACCTACAAAGATTTATTTATGTTATTGCACTAACTGTGGAGGACACTGGCTCCAACAAGAAATATATTCAGAATGGAGATTTGAAGAAAAAGAAATATTGTAAAACTAATAGACTGATTAGTAACAATATTATCACTAATAGTTAATTAATTACGTAATTAAATCTACCTTAAAACAAGAACAGAAGTTCAGGGTCCTAAGTCAACCGACAATAGGTGCAGCAAGAGCTGCGGCTTCTGGAAGAGGCGTAAGGCTCGTTGCGTCTGTTCTTGAGCTGAATTCTGACTGTGAAGTCAGAATCTTGAGTAGTGAACATTCCTTGGTATATTTACGATTCATTATCGACCTATAACTCGAGTATCAATGGTTTAACATATTAATTACACTATAATTTGTATCAATAACGAATTCCAGAGACTTGATGTGAAGAAATCGAATCTCCAAGACCCAATTTTTATTTAAAGACGAAAACTCGCTAATATCGAATTACTAGGAATTTAGGTCGAGAACAAAACATTTTATATGAAAGATTCTATTGAAATATGATTTTTATACGAAGAAAAGGAAATAAGAAAAAGAAAAAAATCGCAGGAACCAGAGGAAGAAAAAGAAGAGCAGGAGAAGGGCGGCCTCTGGAAGAGGCGCAGCATTCGCTGCGATCCTTCCAGGAGGCGCAGCTGCTACTGCGTTTCTTCTCGACGTCTGATGACTGCTAAAAAGGTTTTTTTTTTTTAAATCGGTTTTGAATTAACTTATGACGTGAATCTTACATTAATTGAGTGAAAAAAATAAATAATAAAAATAAAAATATGGGATTTACACCCTCAAACTTACATGTTTGACGAAACGAGGTTAACTAAGTCAACGTTTAATGATTGCTCGACTCGAATGTACGTAGAAAGTGCCCTCGTTAGAGGATTTAAGTTGATTGAATTAGTTGATTGTGTAGTGGTCAAATTGGTGAGTCGTGCAACGTGACGGGTACCCAGAAGGATATGAGTTGACGTGTTCGATTGATCAAGCACGTAGGTGTTGCAAGCTTAGACCAAAGTCTAGAATGCAAAGAGAGGAGAGAAGGGCGGAACACTCGCGTGCCAAAAAAGTGAGATCGGAGGTCTCCTTTTATACTAGAAAATTTGAAGAGTTTTGGAATAACTCAAACATTGGAAAGAAATCACGAAAATATTATGGAAACAGTGAAAACAAGCTGGAGAAGGGGTGTAGCAGGAGCTGCGATCCTCCATAAGGACGAAGCACCTGCTGCGTTATTTCCCTAGAGGTTTCCTTCTGCAGAAGAAAGAATTCCACATTTCTATTATAGAATTGCGGTAGATCTATACTTCCTTTTGAAAAGATATGAGATATATTTTACCAAAAAAGATAGAATTTGAAGATTTAATAAATAACCAGAATATTGTAGAGCGTTCCGACTCGGCATTTTAAAAACAGTTTCTAGAAAATGAAGCGGGTTTAGACCAGGACTCCAAATGAACTCTAATGACTGTCAAAACAACCGTATCGGTGCGTAGATGACGACCAAGGGGTGGACACAAGTGTTTGAGCTTTCACTTGACGATAAACTTATGAACTTTCATAATTCGTTTCTCGTACTTAACATGCGGCCCAATCATCACTGGGTGGTTGGATCTACACCCACGTTGCGGGATAACCACGGGGGCGACCTCGGTTTCTACACCCTCGTCAACCCAATTTGCCTTTATTTTCTCATCTTCATTTGGTTGTTTGTCCTTAAACTACTTATCCTATTGTCCATTAGTCCCATTTGCACCGTGGAAGCTCTGACCGCGTTCTTCATCGGGCAAAGCTCTGGTCAAGACGTCGGCCCATTGGAATTAATACTTTTAATTGTGGTTTGTAGTTTAATTGACATTTAGTATTTGATTTTCCTTGCTATGAATCGTTAAGTATTGCGTATTTACCATATCTATTTCTTGCCTTGGAGTATGTTATTCTAGTTGTGACAACCCTCGCAAATGCGGAAATAAAACATAACAAGCATGTGATTTATATAGCGTAAAATACGATGTTTTTAAAACTTTTTACATGCAAATAGAAAGGTACGAAGAATGTCAATAATTACAAACCAAAGTATAAAATACTACAAGAGACGTAGTCTCTCAAAATTTTATCCAACAACAAAGTTATTAGCAACTAGCTAAAAATCGTCTAGAGGTGTTTCATCCAGGCCAACGCCCGCTAGCTCACACCCGAACCCAAAATACCACAAGCAAAAAGCCATCCAATCAAGCAACCTGTTCATCCATGAAAAACATGAACGCCACAGTCAGTGGGGAGTAACTCCGGGTTCTCCTAGCCATATCACATTAAACGTACATAAACGGAAATACAAAAGTAGAAGCATGCATGTATAAATATTCATGTGAAATACGATAAGGATAAATAGGCAATTCAATATATGAAGATAAGAGTACATGAAGTACAAATCTGTAACCATCGTATGATAGAAAGACTCGGGGAAGACACTCTTAGGCAATCATACACTCACTAGGGCTTGCATCTCAGCGTTAGCGGCATAAGTTTGATAAGATTGAGACTCGACAAACAAACCATACCAAGTCATCCAAAGATCACAAATAATCAATCATATAACCATCCATTCAAAAGTACAATACGTTGACGACATCTCTCACTGTAAATGACACGCACTAGCACCGTGTCCCTGCAAGTATGATTAAAAGGCATCCACGGGATAAAACATTGCCCTGAACGCATACACGATGCTACATTTCGTATATGTAGACTAATTTCCTCCCGGTAGGACGACGATCATAATACGGTCCTAATCTAAACCTGGCCAGACTCTCGGAATAAACGTTTTCCGATTCGACATGCGATGCCATTTCGCATCCAAGACTCGGTCAATCATAGACGCCGAGTACCCTAAATTCAGTCAACCTTCACGAAAGAGGCGGAAAAGAGCACAAGCCTCACAACAAGCGGTACGCTACATGCAATGACAGTACCTCGCAAGTATACAACATTTGACGGCCGGGTCGATCAACGCAAAGCGTTCGCCTCCCAACAACGTCGTCATATGCCCACTAACACATGCAATTAAGCAGTAAGGATACACTCCTCGTTCCGACATTCCAACCTTACGAACGTGGAGGTAGCCAAGGGAATGAGAGTAGAAAGCACATAGGAAATTAGTGCTCAAATCGTAACATGTGTAAAACCGACTCAAAGTGGGACATATCAAAAACCGTCACAAAACATGCGGTACAAGCGAGGGATTATCATATATTCGAAATATTAATATTTAAAGTGAACTTTTAGAGTCAAACCCGGAAGTCAACAAAAGTCAAAGTCAAACCCGAGACCCGAGACCCGAGAAATGGGAGTGGGCTTCAAACAAATCATCAATGCAAAAAGACCAAGTCCAAAGGGTCAAGAAAAGTGAAGGCGGGACTAGAATTCAAAGGGTCAACGAAAGTCAAGACGCTCAACCAAGGAAAAAACTGGCAACACGAAACGATGCCCGCGCCAGGGAACGCTGCCGGCGTCCACACGACGCTGCCAGCGTCCTGGTCTCAGGCACGAGTTCCTTCATTCTCCGACTTGTCATCAAGAGACAACAATCAACATTTATCATCACAAACCATCAATTCGCATATCAATTATCAACTAACAACAACCATCATCAACAACACAATTCCTATGATTACTAATCCTATTCTAAATACGATCACTAACACAGAAAACACATAAAACACGTAAATGATATCGAGTAACCCTTCACCGTTACCTTTTCGCGTCTTCAATCCGTGTCGATGTCCTCTTCTATCAAGAAGTAGTCTTTGACGGGGTCTTGGAGGTCACCACCTACAATTAGATAATAAAAGACGAATATAATTCACCTTGAGAAAGACGGATAAATTGAAAAGCGAGAAAGACGGTAATTTTATTACCAATACGGATAGAGGACGATGAGAGGGAAAGAATAAGACGAACTTGAGTGAATTTAAGCGAGTAACGAAAAAGTAGCGATGATTTTAAGATCGATCAATTATGGAGGTTAGGGTTTTGGTAGATACTTGGTGAGGAAGAAGAAGATAGAATGTGAGGGTGAGTTAGGGTTAAGGGGAGTATATGAGGGAGTAAGTGGAAATGTTCATGGAAAAAGCCCATAACGTCTTAAGACGTAACTTACTCGAAATCTCGCGTAAAGTCCAAATACGAACTCGGAAATTCTAAATTAGACACGGGAAATTTAATTCTAAACTAAAACTAAATTTCGCTGAAAAGTATCCGTATAATATTTTTACTATAAAAATAGGGTGCATTTGCGGGTGTTACACTAGTCATTTTATGTCTTTGTTCTTGTCTTTTCAATGATGCCAAGAGGGGGAAGAAATGATATGATTTGAATCTTTGCTTAAGCTTGCTCCTTGTCAAGACCCGTTATCTCTTAAAGTCTTTCAAGTTATAACTTTGGCTAGGTTGTCATGTTTTTGCGATCAACGTTACTATAACTTTGGTAATATTTTGTTGAGGGGGAACTATACTTAGTCACAATCATAAGAGAAATCATAAGAGACTTGTCATCATCAAAAAGGGGGAATTTGTTGGACCTATTTTACAGTTTTGATAATGGCATGTATATACTTGATAATGTGCTTAAATTGATATATCATATGCATGTAATTGTGTTCTTTAATCTTATCATAGCTAACAACAATTACAAGAAAGGAGATCAAATTTATAGGAGCATAAGGCATAACTTTGAAGATTTCTGTGAGACAAAGCTATAGGAGCTTGAGGTATAACTTTGGAAGTTTATATGCAAAGTTATAGCTACCTTGGTTATAACATTAAAGAAAAAATTCAAGCAAGATCTACTTCAAAAAACACAAGATTCAAGATGGAGGGTCTTAAATTTGTGATCAAGATGAAGAGATGATCCGTATACTGAAGATATTTGTGAAGATTAGATAGTATAGGTCGTCATTCGGTAACTAGTTCATTAGAGTGATTTTTATAAGTAAAGTTATGACTCACTTATAACTTTACATACTAAGTTCAAAGTTATAGCTTTGACCTATGACTTTTGATGATAAAGTTGATGCATGATTTTGGAAACACATCTTCTAAGTGTTTTTAAAAAGAGAAAGAGTATTTTTATATTTATCAAAAGTTGTAATAGATAATGTATTTATGAGATTCTATTGGTTAGTAATACAACTTATGAGTTGTCATGCTACCTAGGGTTTCTAATACATTCTATCTTAATTTGTTGTTAACCTAATAAGCCCACCTAGTGATTGTGCCACCTAGGGTTTGTGCCTCCTAAGGTTGCGTGCTCATAGGCAAACACCTAGGGTTGCGTGATAATGAGGAAATCGGCCTCTATGTCGTGTTTCCTTATTTGCATCAACCTAGGATTCTAATAATATCTTTACAACAATTTTTTGAGATATTGAAGATAAATATATTTCTTAAAAAGAAAGCTAGGGTTTTAGATTTTATATCTTCTATGCTTCTACTATAAATACTCCTTCCATCTCAATCATTAATAACGATTTTCACACACATTGAGAGAATTTTATAACTTCATTTTTAACAAACTTTGAGAAAAATATTTATTATTTTTATTGTTTGCTTTTTCAAAAAAGTCGTGCATCAATTATTACCAATCGCTCGCGTGAAATACGTTATTGGATAATAGTACATCACATAATCTTACTTATTCTTTAACGAGAATCGTTGTGAGTTATATTGTACTTTCTTATTAACGTAAGATAGTATAGAGTATTTATCAATACTCACTTTGAGTTATAATCATAGTTGATTATACTAGTTGGTTGATAATTTTTGCAATCCGTAGAAAGGTACTAAAGATTATTAATCGAGAACAGTGGACGTAGGTTTCGATTTCTGAAACTGAACCACTTCAAAACCTCTTGTGTCTTTCTTTATTTTCGTTAGTTTCGGTACTTGCTCAACACTTTGATTAATTATTTAGTTAATTTGGATCCATAAAATCAAGTTATTAATTATACATCATATAAATTGAAAAAGTGGGGCAAGTTTTTAATACTCAATTCACCCCCCCCCCTCTTTCGTATTCGATCAATAGACTCTACACAACGGGATCACTAAACCATCGTAACCATCGACTACCACCCCAATCTCCATTATTCTCAGAACAACGACCATCATCATCAATCACATATCAATAATCACAAATAACCATCAACAATCTCATGCCCTCAATTAGCAATGCAAATACTGAGTAGGAAACCCTACCTTATAGCAAATTCCGCGTGTAGCAAAGCAACCAAGCAAGTCAAAAGTATTCTTCTACGAAGTCTCCTCCTATACAAACGTAATCATGCAATCAACATCACAATCGCGCCTTTTCCCCAATTCAATTAGGATAATAAACACAATAAATCAATCATAGTCGAAGATACTTACCAAGCAATCAATAGACGTAGCCAAAGGTTGAATCCGGCTCGAGATGATGAAAGGTTTCTTGATGAATTAGAGATGATTTGTGAAATAGGGTTTTGATAATTAAGAACGTAAACTAATTTAATGAAAACAACTCCTCTTAATAACCTTTAATCATCAGTCCGACTAATCCACGATTTCCGTCATACTCGGTCAAGTACAACATGTAATCGGTTGAGTACGACATACTTGATCGAGTGTCGCTGTCACTCAGGCAAGTACGCGACATCAGAATACCACTTAAGGTATCAGCCAAATTCACTCGGTCAAGTAGCCTCTACTCGCCCGACTACGTCGAGTAAGTCCTACTCGGTCGTGCCCCCTATACGCAAAAATACGGAGTATTACAGTGTATGCTTACGTTTGATCACATTTTGGATTGTATACTTGATTTATTTGTTGCTTATGATTGGTTTGTACGTTGAGTCCCTAACCTTCTCAAGCACATGGTCATTAATGGTGAGATGCAGGCTCACGGTGATCCATATAGTTGCCAAGGGGATTCTTCCCCGTGTCGATGTCGCATGTTAATTATATGAATGATGGTTTATACGCTTAAGTAATGTTATTATGAAATGTTCTACTTGTACGTCACATTATATATATATATGCGTGATGATATATGATTTTAGGCTTGCTTATGTGCGTTTTGATGTGATATGGCTGGGAGAACCCTGAGTTACTCCCCACTGACTGTGACATTCATATTTCATGAATGAACACGTTGCAGGTTGTTGTTGCATGGGGTTTTGACGAGTGAGCTAGCTAGCGTTGTAGTTACAACGATTCACCGTTAGCGTTGACGTTTATATTAGTTATTATCTTAATTGTGTGTTTATCAAGGGATCGGTGCCCTTGTGTTTATTTAAGTTACCATTTGTATAAACGATTTACTAAACTGAGTTTTGGTTTTATAATATAGTGACATTCGCAGTTTTGCTTTTAAAGTTTTTAAAAATATTGTATTTCCGCTGCAAACTATGGGTTTACTTTACTGTGAAATCGCGGGGTGTCACAAAAACAATATGTCCCTTATATAGACTCCTGCTTTCAAAGAGTCAATTAGACAATTTCCTAAATCGTGAGTGGTAAATTTATGGGAGGTAATTAGACCAGATATGAACTCAGCCTCCATAGTAGAAGTAACCGTCAAGGTTTGCTTCACACTCCTCTATGACGCACCTCCATCACCTAGCATAAACACATATCCAGATGTGGATTTACGTGAATCTATGCATGCAGCATAGTTAGAGTCTGAATAACCTACCACTTCTAGATTCTCAGTTCGTCTATACATAAGCATATGATCTTTACTACCTTGAAGGTATCACTACGCTTTCTTTGCAGCCTTCCAGTGATCAGGACCTGGGTAACTTTGATATCTTCCTAACACTCCAACCGCATATGAAATGTCAGGTTAGGTACAAACCTGAGCATACATAATGCTACCAACAGCTAAAGCATAGGGAATATTCTTCATTTGTTCCCTTTCAATGTACTTCCTAGGGCACTGGTCCAAACTAAACCGGTCACCTTTCACAATTAGCACTACACTTGGTGAACAATCTTTCATCCTCAATCTTTTAAGTACTTTATTGATATAGCCCTCTTGAGATAATCCCAAAATACCTTGAGATCTATCTCTATGGATCTTTGTTGGAGTAGGTGTCCTCCACAATAGTGCGCCACATAATAAATCTTATTAAGGAATATAATTGGGATATTTATTGACTATATATATATATGATTAGTCAGTTGATTAACGTAAATCAATAACGGTTGGCTGACTAGAGTTTGACGTTATTGTCATATGACGGCAGTGATCAATTGATCCCTTTCGGTCACACCTATAGGATGAAACCCAAATAGTAACTAATTAATTGTATATGATACAGTTGATTAGTCCATTACATATATTTGATATATATATACGAGAGTTAATAGTTAGAAATTGATTTAGGAACTCAAATTCGATTAAGTTTATTTTTTAAATTATGCGATAATTGACTAATAAATTTATATCTTATTTTAATATGATTAAATAAGATCTAGTTTAGTAATTAATCGTTAATTTACTAAATTAGTTGAGGTTTTACATATATTTTGAGGTAGAGCTAATTAGTTAATTATATTTACAAGGAGTTGTAAAATAAATTAACTTAGCATTGTGGGACCCATTATATATTGATATAATGGTAAAATATCACTTAAAATGTTAAGTACATATTCCGTATTATTTATTTATTTGTGTCATATAATTGTTATATGATCAAATTAACACTTAATTATATAAGATAATTAAGCACATGATTAATAAGTATTTGTCGGACAAATATCAAAAATCAAAATGGAACATATAAGGCCACTAGGGGCCGGTCAAGTAGTAGTGGGAAGTGATGATGGTTGCTCTTGTTCATACTCACAAGTTACATGTGATTATAACATGAATAGTAAACCTAAAATCATTTCACTCAACACTACACTCTACCACTTTCCATGTGAATTAAAATAAGAAAAATTAGTCCCTTGTGAGGGCTAAGAGGACCGGCCATATTGCCTATAAAAGGGCAATATGGTTGTTCATTTTGTGTTGTTCATTCTTGCTTATTTGCTTTATCTCACTAAAATCCTCTCATCTTTCTCAAACTCTCATATACTAATATTCACTATGTATTACTATAGTAGTAGTATATTCTAATAATAGTATAACTTTTCTTATTATCTAGTTAATGATAAGTTAATTTTATTTGGGTAAGTCTTGGGTGCACTTTAAAAGAGGTCTTCTAGTTTGGAGATGTTTGGAGGATCATCTATATAATAGCCCAAGAACAACAAGAAGGTGCCCATATCATTTCCATTTCAATGTGAGGAAATTTCTTCTTTTATATAAATGTCTTAATATTTGCATGCATGTTACATAGATCATTAAATTCTAAATTAACAAGTAATTTAGTAACTAATTAGAGGAGTCTAATTAAGGTCTATGGACTTTCAATCTTAATGACAATGACATAAGATGCCTCACCCATATTCTTCATATAAAAATTACTTGAAAGGAATTGTTTCACCTCACGTAGCAACCGTTTATCAATGGTCGCTAGCAAAATATTATCCACATCCAACAAAAGGAAACAAACTTTACTCCCACTGACCTTATGATATATACATTGATCCATGATATTTTCTTCGAAACCAAATGAAAAAATCACTTCATGAAACTTTTTACACCATTGACGGGAAGCTTGCTTCAAACCGTATATGGATTTATTTAGCTTACAAACCAAATGCTCACCATCTTTAGAGTAGAATCCTTCAGGTTGTTTCATATAAACCTCTTCCTCTAAATTACCATTGAGAAAAGCCGTTTCACATCCATCTGATGTAACTCGTAATCAAAATGAGCTACTAATGTCATGACAATACGAAAAGAATCTTTCTTTGATACAGGAGAAAAACTCTCCGTGTAGTCGTTTCCTTCCCTTTGAGTGAATCCTTCAGTAACGAGTCGTGCCTTGTGCATTTTGATGTTGCCAAGTGAATCTTTTTTTGTCTTAAAGACCCACTGGCACCCAATGATTTTTACACCATTAGGCAATTCAACGAGATCTAAAACTCCATTAGATGCCATAGAATTTATCTCATCTTTCATAGCATTCATTAGGGCTGAGCAAAAATATACGATACGGTTTTAATATACGGATACGATACGGTATACGGTTTTAATTACACGGATTTCAGGGTACACGATACGAATTTCCGGGTATACGATACGGTTTTTAGAAAAACCGTACCGGGTCCGGGTCGGGGAAAATCAAAACCGGGTATACGGTTTTGACCCGGTTTAATTAAAAATAACTAAAAAAAAAGTTGTATGTACAATTTTGTTTTCTATTTTGACTATATGGGTGAAATTTTGAGCACCAATCATTTTATGTGAAACTTGTAATATACGCAACTTACTTTATCAGTGACAAATTTCTGTGTGAAGTATTGCAAATTTCTATTTTGCTATTTTACCTACTGACTTTGCAAGTATTGTGTTTTGTAATAATGATCCTAATGGATTATATAAACATTTTATTTATTGGTCGTTACTAATGTTGTGGACTCGAATTCTAGCTTTGAGCATTATCAATTAAACCGGATCCGGGTATACGGTTTTCGGGTACCCGGTTTAACCGGGTATACGAAAACCGGGTATCCGGTTAAACCGGGTCGGATCCGGGTATTAATTTTTGGCCTTCCAAAAACCGGGTACCCGATACGGTTATTAAAACCGTACCGGGTACCCGGTTAAATTTGAATCCGTAGAACTTACGGCTTGTGAAAATTGTAACACCCGCAAATGTACCCTATTTTTATATTAAAAAAATTATAGGGATACTTTTCAACGAAATTTTAGATTTAGTCTACAATTTAATTTCCCGTGTCTAATTTAGCAAATTCGAGTTCGTATTCGGACTTTACTCGAAATTCCGACTGAGTTACGCCTTAAGGCGCTTTTGGGCTTTTTCCCATATTTTCCACTCACCTTATATCCCCCTTTAAACCTTAACTCCCTGATTGTTTTCCACTTACTCCTTCTTCCTCTTCAAGTAACCAAAAACCCTAAACCCCATTTGTGATCAATCTCAAACTCCTCATTACTCATCCATTTCTTACTCAAATCCGCTAATTTTCATCATAATCTTCTCCTCTCATCGTCCTCTATCTTATTTGGTAATAAAATTACCGTCTTTCTCATTTTCAATTTATCCGTCTTTCTCAAAGGTGAATTATATTCATCTTTTATTGTCTTTTTGCAGGTGGAGACCTTCAAGACCTCGACAAAGATTACTACCAAGTGGAGGAGGACCTAGACGAAGATTGAACATGCAAAAAGGTAACGGTGAAGGGTTACTCGATATCAATACGTGATTTAATGTGTTTTTGATGTTAGTAAACGTATTTAGAATAGGATGATTATTCAAAGAATTTGGGTTTGTTGATGATGGTTGTTGTTTGTTGATAATTGTTAATGAGTATTGATGATTGATGATGATAGTTGATGTTTGTTGATGATTATTTGGTTGAAGAAGTGATTTTCGTGGGTATGTGCTCTCAGCCGGCTGACTGGCTCCCGGTCAGCTGACCGGCTGGGAGTGTGGCTGACTTTTTCGAAGTAACTTGGAAATTGTAAGTCTCAGCCGGCCGACCGACTATCGGTCAGCCGACCGGCTGAGACACCCCCTTATCCTTCCTCTTTTTCTCAATGGTATATGGTCCAGCCGGGTAACCGGCAGCCGGTCCACTTGACCGGCTCCATCACGCTGTATTTTTGATGGTTTCCAAATGTTATTCAGGTGCCAGGCGGGTAGCCGGCGGCCGGTCACCTTGACCGGCTGGTACGCGCTGTATTTTCTTCCTCTAATTTCATTTATGATAGTTTGAACGGTTCAACTGTCGTATAAATTTACGTAATAGCTTTAAACATTCATGTTTAGATTATATGATATCTCATTCACTTATATCACATGTTTCGTAATGGTTTTTGATATATCCCCCTTTGAGTCGGTTTTACATATGTTATGATTTGAGCACTAATTGTTAAGTGCTTTAATTTGAACTCTCACTCCCCGGCTATAACTCCTCGCTTGTTAGACTGGAATGTCGGAACGAGGAGATGTATTTTTAATGCTTCTATGCATGTTTTAGTGGGGATATGACGACGTTGTTGGAAGGCGAACGCATTGCGTTGATCGACCCGGCCGTCAAATGTCGTATACTTGCAAGGTGGTGTCATTGCATGTAGAGTACCTCTTGTTTATGATGCTTGTGCTCTTTCTGCCTCTTTTGTGAAGGTTGACCGAATTCGGGGTACTTGGCTTCTGTGTTTGAACGAGTCTTGGATGCGAAATGTTTATCGCATGTCGAATCGGAACATGTTTCATCCGAGAGTGTGGCCAGGTTTAGACTAGGACCGTATTATTATCGGCGTCCTACCGGGAGGAAATGAGTCTATATATACGAAATGTTAATCGTGTATGCGTTCAGGGAAATGTTTATCTCGTGGATGCGAATTAATCATACTTGCTATGTACATGGTGCTAGTGCGTATCATTAACCGTGAGAGATGTTGTCACCGTATTCGTACGTTTGAATGGATGATTAAATGTTGATTATTTGTGACCGTTGGATGACTTGGCGTGGTTTATATGTCGAGTCTCTATTTTATCAAGTATATGCCGCTAACGGTGAGATGCAAGCCCTAATGAGTATATAGTTGCCTAAGGGTGTCTTTCCCGAGTCTATCTATAATATGATGGTTACGGTTTTGTACTTCATGCATCGATATCTTTATATATTGAATTGCCTATTTATCCTTCTCGTATTTCACATGTATATATATATATATATATATATATATATATATATATGCATGCTTCTACTTGTGTATTACCGTTTAAGTATCTTATTTGTGATATGGCTGGGAGAACCCGGAGTTACTCCCCACTGACTGTGGCATTCATGTTTTAATGGATGAACAGGTTGCTTGGATGGATTTTGCGTGTTGTTTTTGGGTTCGGGTGTGAGCTAGCGGGCGTTGGCCTCGACGATTCAACCCTAGACGTTTCTTAGCTAGTTTGCTAACAACTTCGGTATTTGATAACGTTTTGAGATACTACGTCTCTTTGTAGTATATTCTACTTTAGTTTGTATTTATTTGACATTCCTCGTACTTTTATTTTGGCATGTAAAAAGTTTTAAAATTTACCGTATTTTCCCCTATATTAATCGCATGCTTGTTATGTTTTATTTCCGCTATCGCGAGGGTTGTCACAGTTGGTATACGAGCCTATGATGCTTCCGACGCACACATGTGAACCCTAAACTTAAATTACTTGACCTTGAAATAATAAATAAGAGATGGGTAGAAATTACGGACTTTACTTGGTAGTCTCTTTGTTAATGCTAAGTGTTAGGATTAACTTAATTTGTTTTTGTCTCTTATGAAGTTGGTTAAACCTCGAGTCGTAGAGAATGTCATTCTTGAGGCTCTTACTAAAGTTCTGAGGAACCAACAAGATGCGGCAAATACTCACGCCGACCAAGTCCGTCCTCGTAGAGAAGACAATCACCAAGGAGGCTATGCTTGGGTGGCTAGCCAAATTGCTAGGAGCAAGATCACGCCGTATGGTGGAGAATCGGACTTTACCGAGCTCTCGGAGTGGTTTCGGAAGATGGAGAAGCAATTCGACTTGTACCAAGTCCGTGAAGAGGACAAAGTAAGGATTGCTAAGCACTTTCTTGTGAGGGAAGCCGACAATTGGTGGGCGATTACTAATCCCACGGCTACTTTTGAAGCCGATTTCAAATGGGAATGTTTCAAGGCTCTTTTGGAAGGCCGATTTTATCCCAAGGAGCTCAAGCAACAAAGGCTCAAGGAATTCATTGATTTCTAGCAAGGTGACTTGACGTCTCAAGACTTCACCACTCAATTCAACAAGCTTGCTCACTTTGCACCAAGGCTCATCAAGGATGACGAAGACCGAGCTTTTTACTACCATAATAAGCTTAGTGCTTTGCTCCAAAGCAAAGTAAGGAGGAATTCCACCTCTTTTGTAGAGTTGTATGATGATGCCCTTTGGGCCGAGAACTCCATGAAGGCCATCAAGGATGAAGCAATGATGAAGTGTCCCCCTCCTTCCTTCGCACCTAGGCCAAACTTCTATGGGAAAAGGTCGTTTACTCCCTCGTCTTCCAATGCCTATGCCAACAAGAGGAGATTCAACCCTCCCCCAAATGCAAATGCAAGGACTCCTTTCATTCCGCGAGTTACTTCTAACGTGGCTCATAGGCCTTATGCTCCTCCTCAATCTCAAGGTCGCTTATGTAACCGTTGTAGACAACCACAACACCCCGGTGTCAGATGCTTCAACCGACCTTGTGTTTGCTTCTTTTGCCAAAATACGGGTCACCGTTATGATGATTGACCCGATCGGAAGTTGCCCTCCCCAATTGCCAAACCCAAGGGATATATCTTTGTTCTAAGCCGAGCCGAAGCCGATGCTCATCCGTAGATAATTACGGGTATGTTCTCAATCTTAGAGAAACCGTGTCTTATTCTTTTTGATACCGGAGCATCTATGTCCTTTGTGTCTTCAACTTATGTTGATAAGTCATCTATCAAGCCTACTTCTAGTGAGGATACTCCCATATCCTTACCATCCGGAGAAATTATTTCATGTTCAACTCTTTACCCTAACGTCCCAATCTCTATTCCGGGTACTAGCTTTCCCGCTAATCTCCTGAAGTTTCCTCTAGGAGAGTTTGATGTAATTTTAGGTATTGATTGGTTAGCGTTGTACCATGCTAAATTCGAGTGTAGAGATCAAAAAAATTATTTAAAGAGTCCTTTACGAGTTAGAATAACCTATAAGGGATCTCATTCCCGAATGGGTGTGCAATTGATTTCCGCAATGAAGTTGGTGAGTATGGTAAGAAAGGGTCACCAAGCGTTCTTGTGTATTGTGACTTCTACAACTACCTCCTTACCAAAGATTGAAGATGTACCTATAGTAAGTATATTAAAAATATTAAAAATATTATACGGATCCTTTTCAACGAAATTTTAGATTTAGTCTAGAATTTAATTTCCCGTGTCTAATTTAGCAAATCCGAGTTCGTAGTCGGACTTTACTCGAAATTCCGAGTGAGTTACGCCTTAAGGCGCTTTTGGGCTTTTTCCTATATTTTCCACTCACCTTATATCCCCCTTTAAACCCCAACTCCCTCATTCTTTTCCACTTACTCCTTCTTCCTCTTCAAGTAACCAAAAACCCTAAACCCCATTTGTGATCAATCTCAAACTTCTCATTATTCATCCATTTCTTAATCAAATCCGCTAATTTTTGTCATAATCTAGTCCTCTCATCGTCCTCTATCTTATTTGGTAATAAAATTACCGTCTTTCTCATTTTTAATTTATCCGTGCAACAGGAGTTGAACCCCAACCCAACCAGGCCAAGAACTCAGCCAGCCAGAGCAATACCCATCCAGCAAAAGGGATCTTACCACCTCCTATTCAGCCAAGCTAGAACCCCACAACAGGAACACCAGGTACAACACCCCCAAGGCATCCCCATTACAGTCAAGAACTAGCAGGAAAACAAGCAGGAACAACCACAAAGAGAGTGACTATAGCATGATCTATTTTCCAGAGAAGAAGCCAAGGTCAGCCAGGTTATCAGCCAAATGTCATGCAGCACAAGTCCAACCAAGGGCTCCAGCTTCTTTTTCCTTTAATTTGAGGTCCTTAGCAAGAGAAAAGTACAGGACAAGTTTTCCAAATAAGCCCTAGAAGTCCATCAAAAACAGCCTAGAGTATTGAGGGTCATACTGAAGAGCCAACTGGTACCAAGCCCAACAAATCTGTCCAAAGCTCTTTATTTTTGTGTATGATCAGTATCAATGCAGTTAGTATGTTAGGAAGGTCGTATGTGTAGCCACTGCCAGGTCCAGATGCAGCAGAAACAAGCCAAGCACAGAGTTCCCAAGACATTGAGCAACATTACCATTTCAGGAAAGGGACAAACATGCTTTTTCAGTCTTCTTTTCTGTGTTGTTGCAGTCTGTTTTACCTTGTCTCCATTAGCTAACTTTTGTAATTTGTTTTCAGTAGTTGTAAGGCTTTTCAAAGCCCTTAGATGTCATTGTTTCAAGGGTCCAGATCTTTTGTAATTGCCTATATAAGGCCAGCTTTGTAACCTAAGTACGCAGACTTAAATTAACTAAATTTCTGAACTTTGTTCAATGCAATCCTTTAGCAGAGCTAAGTGTTGTAGCAACTCTTAGTGAACTTCTCTGTGACCTAAGATTGCAGTTTTTAGAATTCATTACTTGTGTATCTTGAGTCTTAACACAAGCTTTGTTACCTGTGCTTGTGTGCTAGGGTGCAAAGTTCTATCTGTTTTACCTGGCCTAGTGCAGGTTTTTTGTGTTCTTTTTATGAGTAATTCGAGCTTGTGTATGAGAAGTGATATCCCAAGCTTATATGACCTTGAAGTCACTCATTTCCTGAGAGGTTTCAGTTCAATTGGTTATCAGAGCTTTGGTTTGTGAGTTCATTTACCTACCTACATCAAAAACACAAAAACTAACTATAAATGAAGAGAGATTAGCAGGGCTTGAAACCACAGTTCATGGCCTTGCTAGGACTGTCATGGAGTTTACAGCATCCTTCAATGAGTTCTTAGATGGTCAGCTTAACAATGGTGGAAGAGGAGGCAGAGGTCGAGGAAGAGGAGCACCTGTGCCACCTGTTGCAGGAAGAAGGAGGCAACATATGAAGCAAGAGGAGGCCTCAGATTCAGAAAACTCAGAGCATGGTCTTCCTAGGCACCATGGCAAAGACATAAAGGTAGAAATCCCTGACTTTCTAGGTAGCATGAACCTTGATGATTTCCTAGATTGGTTAAGGTCAGTAGAGAGAATCTTTGAGTTTAAAGGTTACACTGATAGGAGAGCTTTTAAAGATGCCATCATGAAATTAAAAGGATATGCATCGTTATGGTATGAAAACATGAAAGCTCAGAGGATTAGGGAGGGTAAATACCCCATTAAATCTTGGGATAAGCTTAAAAAGAAAATGAAGGATAAGTTTGTATCAAAAGATTACACCCAAGACATGTTTATCAGACTAACCCACCTGAAACAAGACAGTAGATCTGTTGAGTCCTATTTGAGGGATTTTGAGCAACTCACACTTCAATGTGAGATTACTGAAAAGCCTCAGCAGAAGATAGCTAGGTTTCTAGAAGGTCTTGATGAAAAGATAGCTAGCAGAGTAAAGTTGAAGCACCTTTACTCATTTGAGGAGGCAGTTAGCCTGTCCTTGAGGATTGAGAAGTTATGGAAAGGAAAGTCAGCCCCTCCCAGACCCCAGGCTAAAATTTGATATTAACTTAAAATAATTCATTTTTGTTTATTTTCGGCACTTTAATAAAATTTCCGTGCCTACAAATGCCCCCTCGGGACCTTGTCACGTACACCGTTTGGGGTGTGTTGACGTGGTGAGGTCTCGAACTTTTTACGTTTGACTTGGAAGTCCATGAGCACTTAAACTTGTCGTAGGAGTACTCGTTTTTTTTTTCATGACTTAGAAGTACATGTAATTTTTATCTTGCCCCCTTTTGTCATGAATTGGAAGTTCACAAGCGTTTTAGCTTGTTAAAAGAGTGACGTTGTAATTTTTTGTTTGACTTGAAAGTCAATGATTACTTAACTTGTCGTAAGAGTAGTCGGGTAAATTTGTTGGTCCCGTGTATTCTTGGAAATCCATGGACATTTTAACTTGCTAAAAGAGTGCCATGTAAAATTTTAGATGTACCGTGGCATACATTTTGTTTTTTTTGACTTTGTCAAATTTGATATTTTGGTCTTCGTCAAGCAAGTGGCAACTTCTCACGACAATTACTCCATTTGACCAGTGGCGGAGCCAGGATTTGAATTTGGGGGGGGCGAAAAATTTTAGGGGGGGCGAACGACTATTTTCATAAGGTACTTTTAAAAAACTTCGAAAAAAATCGCTAAAAACTTTGAAAATTTCAACCGTCAGGGGGGGCGACCGCCCCTGCTAGCCCCCCCTAGCTCCACCACTGCATTTGACCATCGCAAATTAAGCTTTGCTCAACAGCTATTATTGTGACACCCTCAAAAATCGCCTAAAAATTAAACACATAATTTCTAAATAAAAACTGCATGGATATGTTTGCAATAGGTTCATTTGAGTAAAAACCTGTAATTTTTAAAATCTGAACCTGTTATAAAGATATCCTAATAGAAGGTGTCAAAACATGCAAGGTCTAACAAACTTATTTACATAACCATCACTAAAAATAGCGGAATACAAAATGATACAAACCGAATGTACAGAGGGAGACATATGTCCCTAAAAGTTTGACATACGTGTCACTACAAAATGGGAACCAATCTAAGTTCCAAGGTTACTTTGCTCGCTAGCTCGTCCGTGTACCCCATATAAGCATCACCTACCTGTCAATCGCATTTTATACAAACACGAAAGCCACAGTCAGTGGGGAGTAACTCCGAGTTCTCCCAGCCACGAAATGTCATGTTAATATAACATGAAAGCATATAAATATGAGCAAATATAATACATAGCCCATTTAAAGGCTAAACCATCAAGCTTTTCATGTGAAATTCAATATAAATAACATATAGTCCTAGTATGTGAATACTAGACCAACTCAAGCTACACTATCATGTGAGTCACATATCATACGGGAATCCAAACTCTATCAACCATAGCCGGCTTGCATCTCACCTTCTATGTTTCATAGAATCATCAAACAAGAAAGGGCAATATATCTAGAGACAGGCATAAGTTCCTAGTACAGTCAATAGGCACTTTGTAACTCGAGTATATACCACGAGGTAGGGAAGCTAGTATTTTAGCTCAGAGGTTACATTTAAAACATGGCCAAGATACAACTCAACCCTAATCCTAGACTGCGCAGACCTAGAGAAATGCGGATAAACCCACCGCACCCAAGACTCATGATAAAACCACATGAGTACCCTAAGGAGTCCACCAAAGGGTTGGCTAGTACTTAAGCTGACCATCCACTCACAAAATAGGCAGAAAAGTCATGCCCCAGCTTGGATATAAACCCACCAAGCCGGGAACACAAAGGCTATTAAGCCGTTAACATACACTCGTCAAAGATTATAATGACCTATCTATGACAATAACTGAAAATACTCACTTAAGACCTCGTCCCAAGTGAATACTTTAGCCAACTTAACAATAAAAAGAGCAAAAAGTCCAAACTTGTAAATACAAATGATCACAAGCTAGCATATGGACGACTACATACAAATATAATCAAATGACAATCCAACATTCAAAACCAACATGGCCAAGGCATTAAAATATAACATTCAATATCAACCATAGTCATCCAAACTTACCCCAAAGACAAATCCCCGACCCAAGTCCCGCGACGGGTCATTGGTCAAATCAGGGCTGACCGGTTTAAACCTACTTTGACCAAACTCATTCGGTCATATTGGCCCAGCTCAGAGTCTTGACTCATTTTGACTCAAATCACACAATTCAACATAATACAATTCATGTGAAAATTATCAACATAAGGAAAAATTATTCCAACTGATAAGCTAACCCATTTCCAACAATTTCTCATAATAATAAAAATTACTAATACACCAAAATATCAACATGTTCAATTGTACACATGACAAACACAAAGCATCAAACAAAGGCTCAAACACACAACCCGAACAACAGCCAAACCCGGCCACACACATGCCACAAACACGCCACAAACACGCCGCAAACACGCCACCAACACACCCCACACACGGCCTGTTTTGGGGCTGTTTTGGGCAGCCCTACTATCTCCTTCCTTTTCCATCCAAACCCCGTCTCAACAATGATACAAAACCATTCCAACAACACACAACCATTATCAATTCAATTCAACACTACAAACATATGAAATAACCATAAAACTAATAAACTTAACAACAATAATTCATATGAATAAAACCTAACAAATTACTACTCACATAACATCAGACACATAACAAATGTAACATTATATCGTCGAGTAACTCGGAATAGTTACCTTAAGCTAGAAAAACGAAAGTAACCCTTGAGAAAACCCTAAAACCCGCAACTACCCTTCGTCCTCTACTATATATGAGTCTCCTAAGTCGTCTTCATGATCTTCACCTATTAAAAACAACAAAAACACAATGATAATTACTAAAACCGAAATTATGCTCAAAATCATCTTAAATCGACATAATGAAAACTGAAATTAAAACATACTATGTTGTAGATCTTGAAGAGAGGATTCCGAAAATATAAATTTTGTGAAAATCGGACTAGAAACGAAGAAATTATGATGAAATTAGTGATTGAAAGGAAGAAAAAGTTAGGGTTTGGTTTCTTGTTTGATGATGAATGTTTTAGAACCCAAATGAAAGGTAAGGGGCTGCCAAGAGTCAAGGGAAGTTTTGGTCTATTTTTTTTTTAACTCGATTTTGATTCGTTTTGACGGAAATTCGAATTATTCGTCAAACGCGATTTTCGACAACGCTAAAGTTTTTAAACACGAGTTTACTAGAAAATTAAGTACTCCTATGCCTAATATCCTAACTCATTTACCCAACGACCGTAAGGAATAGAAAATCCCATTTTTACGACTTTTCTTTGAAATACACTTTTATTAAAGAAAAAGGTTTAAATATAGTTTAAATTACTTTTAAACATTTCCAAACTATCAAAAATAATTATATTACTTCAAAATAAAATAAAATTATATTTTATCGAATTATTATTATTTCAATTAAATTAATATTAAATTAAAGTTGATTTAAAATATTACTTTTAAAATATAATAACGGTCCAAATTTACGGGGTGTTACAATTATTCTATTATAATGCTCTTTAAGAGTATTAAATTCCTTGATTTTGTAACAACAATTCCAAAGAGTAACGGGCCTAACGGCTCATTGAATTCTTCCTCTCATTGCTCTATTTATACTAAGATTAGAAGGACCTATCCTTGGCTCCGTGCCTCCATAGTTCAGCAATTCTCTTGCACACGCCGTGTAGAGCCAACAGAATAAGGACTAAGGTACGCTATCGATCCGTCCACTTTCCGAAACACCCATTGAACTTAGTTATACTTAATATCTTGCTAAAAGTCAATAAGCTTTTGTATCCCCTTTCGTTCCATTATATGCTCTGCTCATTATTTCAAAAGAGAAATGGATTTGCATTTTGCATCTACATTCCATGCTTCACTTTCATAACTAGAATATGTTAATGCCTCTTTTTTTACGCTTTGTTTGGCCATTTGTTTTCAGCATTTGATACTATCTACTAACATCTCACACCTACTCAAATCAACGATCAACTTTGACCCACGAAATTTCAGAGTAGTTTAACTTCAACTTTTTCTACTTGATATGATCAGCTCACATGAATTTTTTCGTTGATAACTAGGTGGTGGCCGGATTCTAATTTGAAACAGAACTGCCGACAAGCTCCAGCAAGAGTTATCGACGAACTAGCTAGTAGCGATGCTCGGAACAGGGTGACGGTGTTTTTGAAAAGAAACTGACTGTTCGGAGATGTGGTACGTCATACGTGATATAACTAGTCCTATTAGGTGACTGCTCATGAATGTGTAATATACAGGCCTTGGCTATGGTGAATAAAACACGAAGTTTCATGGTTGGAGGCTTGACGCAGTGGAGCTTATCATTTTTTTAGCAAGGAAAGAAAATATTGCCCTTATTTTCTTGTATTATTATTGGTTCTCTGACCCTTTAATTCCTTCTCATCTCGTCAATTTGAATTCTTTTACAGGCAATTTACGTCAACTCCTAAGTGGATCAGCTCTTTTCACTTTTTTACGCAGGCTCTTTGAATAAGCATTTAGAGAATTCAACAATTATATATATTAACAATGTGCACATGCTTGTATGCAAACGTTGGATTTCTTTGTTTGTGTTGCCAGGAATTGAAGGTACAACAAACAACTTTGGATCATTCACAACGCTCCATGTCAGGCTATCCCAACTGTCTTTCGAGCTATCAAGGAATAAACTTGTCTCGTCGAGATGTTGATCACTGGAGAAGTTAGGCATTCGAGTTAGATAGCTTTGGAGTTGCCATGCAAAGAACTTGACTTGACGATCACTAAAGATCGCGAGGAAGCCCGAGCTAGAGAGCCTTGGAGTTTCCATTCAAAGAACTTGTCCCGTTGCCCGCCGGAGATTGCAAGGAAGACCAAGCTAGATAGCCTTGGAGTTTCCATTCAAATAACTTGTCCCGTTGCACGCCGGAGATTGCAAGGAAGACCGAGCTAGAGAGCCTTGGAGTTTCCATTCAAAGAACTTGTCCCGTTGCCCGCTGGAGATTGCAAGGAAGACCGAGCTAGATATCCTTGGAGTTTCCATTTAAAGAACTTGTCCCGTTGCCCGCCGGAGATTGCAAGGAAGACCGAGCTAGATAGCCTTGGAGTTTCCATTCAAAGAACTTGTCCCGTTGCCCGCCGGAGATTGCAAGGAAGACCGAGCTAGAGAGCCTTGGAGTTTCCATTCAAAGAACTTGTCCCGTTGCCCGCTGGAGATTGCAAGGAAGACCGAGTTGGAGAGCCTTGGAGTTTCCATTCAAAGAACTTGTCCCGTTGCCCGCAGGAGATTGCAAGGAAGACCGAGCTAGAGAGCCTTGGAGTTTCCATTCAAAGAACTTGTCCCGTTGCCCGCTGGAGATTGCAAGGAAGACCAGATCATATCGTTTCGATGATCTTTGGAGATTGCAAGGAAGACCGAGATCATATCGTTTCAATGCTCTTTGGAGTCAGTTGTGCAAGCCATTGGAAACCGTGAGGAAGCTCAAGTCAGATTACGTCGATATTATTTTAAGACAATCGTGGCTTGATGGCTCGTTTGGACTTCTCATCAAGTGGCGCACTTGTCTCGTCGAGCGAAGAAGGATAGCAAGCCATTCCGGGTTCGTTCAGTTCGGTTTTCTTCCAAGATATGAAGCAGGCAACATGTCCCGTTGAGCGCTGGAGTATTTGAGGCACCCCGGAGATCATTTCGATACCTGGACATGGACCGCTAGGATATTTCAAGTCACGGCAAGTTGGCTCATTTCACTTAGCAGTTATCACACTGCTCGATACGGCGACCGCACGAAGACTTGGAGGTACTCCAAGTTGGATCATTTCGACTCTCTTCGGGGTTGTTATGCAATGTACCCGACTTGTCGACCGCGAGGAGCTGCGAGAGATCCAAGTTAGATCGTTTCAATGTTCTTTCAATCATGATACAATGTATTGGACCCGTACAAGCTGCTCTCCGTGTCACATCACTATGTTACTTCGTCACAACGCCCGCATGCAACATGGATTTTTCGAGGCCCTTTCAAGACTGTATATTTCTATATGGAGGACGAAGTGCGATGACCGAGTAGAGCTTCAAGGACATTGAGAGCTTGAAGAACACGATCGATATCCAGTGGACCAAGGTAAACTATCATGGACAAGTAGAGAATCACCTTCAGCTAAGAGTTGTTCATCATGGTCTACATTTTTTTTCGGAGGAAGGAGAAGAACTTGAAGATCTGAAAGACACGATGGCATCTCTTTTCCTTGAGGCAAAATTCATTATTGATCAAGACCGACCTTGCTCTTAAAGATTGATTGATTTGAAGTTTATTTGGCCGTGCATAGTTTAAGCTCTTGCGGGTCAGGAGCGTTTTTGGAAGATTTGGATTTTTTGGTATGGCTGCACTTGAACAAAGTATTTGCTCAAACTGCCTACGTACTTGCGAAGTTGATTGGTGACAACCTGCAAGATCAAGTCAACGTAGTTCATTGAAGATTTTTTTTATGTTTGAAGATGTGGCTGCACTTGAACAAAGTGTTTGCTCAAACTACCTACGTACTCATAAAGTACCAAAGTAGCACCTTACAAGATCAAGCCTACGTAGTTCAGAGAAGATTTTTTTCGTTTGAAGATGTGGCTGCACTTGAGTAATGACTTACTCAAGTTGCCTACGTACTCATAAAGTACCAAAGTAGCACCTTACAAGATCAAGCCTACGTAGTTCAGAGAAGTTTTTTTTTTGTGTTTTTTTTTTGTTTTTGTGTTGTGTGTTTTTGTTAGTGTTTTTGTGTAGTGTTTTTTTTAGTTTTTTTTTTGGATATGCAGTTTAGGCTCTTGCTTAGGAGTTTGGGTATGCAATTTAGGCTCTTGCTTAGGAGCTCTTGTTCAATGCTTCAAGAGTAGTAGCGCTTCAACAATTTTCCATTGATTGGTCCAACGCGAACGCCGTCCTCATCAACAATCTTATAAGCTCCATTGGTGTATACTTCCTGCTTGACGTATGGCCCATCCCACTTAGAAGTGAACTTGCCTCTAGGCTTGTGAGAAGTAATGATTGGCCTTCTAACCGCGAGCACCAAGTCCCCTAATTGAAAAGATCGAGGGCGCACCTTTTTGTTGAATGCGCGTGACAAACGTGCTTGGTAACATTGTAGCTTCTGCTGAGCTTGCAACCTTTTTTCATCAAGAGCCTCCAATTCAGCGAGGCGCAACTTATCATTGTCATCATTTGTAAGTTCTTCTTGAATAGCGACTCGCAGAGATGAGATTTGGATCTCCAAGGGCAACACAGCTTCAACTCCATACACCAACGCATACGGGGTCGCTTGAGTAGGTGTCTTATATGTAGTCCGGTATGCCCACAAAGTTTCATCAATTCGTTCATGCCAGTCACGCTTTGACTTCGCCACCACTTTCCTCAGCAAGTTACAAAGTGTCTTGTTAAAAGCTTCAGCCAAACCATTTGCTGGGGCATTGTACATGGAAGACTTATATTGCTTGAACTTGAACTTGAACTTGAACTTGTTGAAGAACGGCTTGCCATTATCAGTTATGATTCGTTGTGGTACACCATATCGATGTATGATTTGAGTCCGAATAAAATCAACAACAGTTTCTTTCTTGACCTCACGCACAGTGATAGCTTCTGCCCACTTCGAGAAGTAATCTGTTGCAGCTAGAATGTATTCGTGCCCGTTTGATGCTTTTGGAGTAATAGGTCCCACTACATCAAGTCCCCATGCTTTGAATGGCCACGATGAAATGGTGGGATGCAAAGGTTCTGGAGGCTGATGTATGAAATTTGCATTGAACTGACAAGCATCACACTTCTTTGCAAAGTCCATGCAATCTTGCACCACGGTTGGCCAATAATATCCCATTCTCTTCACACGATCATGGAGCTTTGGACCAGATTGATGAGCGCCACAAACACCTGAATGAGCTTCGTACATGGCTTGAGAAGCTTCAGTTTCACCAAGACACCTTAGCCATTGCCCGAGAAAAGAGCGCCTGTAAAGTATTCCCTTATAATATATGAACCTTGGAGCACGACGGCGTATCTCTACTTTGTGTTTAGGGTCATCAGGAAGCTTTTGATGTTCCAAGAAATCGATGATAGGTTGTCGCCAATCATCATTGTCAACTTGGTAAACGCTGATCACGTTAGATGACTCTGCAATCTCTCCATCTTCTAACGGCGATACCACCCATCGGTTACAAACTGGAATCGATGTGACTTGTTCTGCCCCCAGTGCCAAAGTGGGTGCAAGATTAGCAAGCGCGTCAGCCAACTTATTGGCACTTCTTGGTACATGGCCGATATGAACACTGTCAAACTTGTTAAGCAATTGTTTTGCATATTTGTGGTAAGGGATGAGATCATCTATCTTCACCTCATAATCATCAAGGACTTGATTCACCACCAACAAGGAATCTCCATAGATATCTAAATCCTTGATCCCTATTTCGATTGCCATTTGAAGTCCTAGGATTAGAGCTTGATACTCGGCCACATTGTTTGAACATAGTTGAGTGAGCACAAATGAGTAGGGCAACACATGACTTTACGGAGATAAGAATACGACACCAGCTCCCTCTCCATCACGTCTTGCTGCACCGTCAAAGTACATTTGCCATGGAGGAAGCACATCCACATAGAATATCTCTTCACCAGGAAGGTCATCCTGAAGTTCCCATTTCGCGGGGACTGGATGATCAGCAAGAAAATCAGCTAAAGCTTGCCCTTTGATTGCCTTTTGAGGTACATGGACTAGATCATACTGCTTGAGTAAAACCGCCCACTTCGCCAGACGACCAGACAAGACTGGCCTTGAGAGTATATACTTGATAGGATCATCTTTTGACACTACATGGACTGTGTGTGCTTGCATGTAATGCCTCAATTTCTGAATTGCAAAGACCAAAGCTAAGCAAATCTTCTCAATTGGAGAATAGTTTAATTCATCTCCCACCAGAGTTCGACTTAGATAATAGAGAGCCCTCTCCTTCTTATCTTCATTCTCTTGAGCACACAATGCCCCCAACGAACGTTCTTGTGCAGCGATGTAAAGGATAAGAGGCTTTCCTGAAACTGGTGCCCCCAATACAGGCGCAGATGACAAGTACTTTTTTATGCTCTGAAAGGCATTGTGACATTTATCATCCCATTGGAATATAGCATCCTTTTTCATAAGATGACTGAACGGCTGGCAACGCCCTGCGAGGTTAGAGATGAACCTGCGAATGTAAGCCAGGCGACCTTGTAGACCACGCAGCTCCTTCAAATTCTTAGGCTCTGGCATTTCTTGAATTGCCTTTATTTTTGATTGATCAACTTCAATTCCTCTATGCCGCACCACAAATCCTAGGAACTTTCCAGAGGTGACGCCAAAAACACACTTGAGTGGATTCATCTTGAGTTGGCATTTTCGCAACCTTTCGAAGACAGTACGAAGGTCGTTGATATGGTCTTTTCTTTTCTTGGTCTTGACGACAACATCATCAACATAGCACTCAATTGATTTGTGCAACATGTCATCAAATATTCTCTGCATTGCGCGTTGGTAGGTTGCTCCTGCATTCTTGAGACCAAATGGCATAACTTTGTAGCAAAATATCCCCTTCGGAGTACGGAACGCAGTGGCCTCTTGATCCTCAGGCGCCATGAGTATTTGATTATATCCCGCTGTGCAATCCATAAACGAAAGAGCTTTCTGTCCAGTCGTCGCATCAATCATGAGCTCTGTGACTGGCAAAGGAAAATCATCTTTTGGGCAAGCATCATTGAGATCCCGAAAGTCCACACACACGCGTAACTGGCCATTTTTCTTTCTCACTGGCACGATGTTAGCAATCCATGTTGGGTACTTCACCTCTCGAATGAAACCGACTTCAATAAGTTTATTGACTTCATTCTCAATCTCAGGAATCAACTCTGGCCTGAAACGTCGTTGCGGTTGCTTCTTAGGACTTACACCTTTCTTGACTGCTAAACGATGCACTGCAACTTTGGGGCTTAAGCCAGGCATTTCCTTGTAACTCCAAGGGAAAACATCTTTGTACTCAGTTAGGAGCTTGAAATAATCATCTACCTCGTTCTCTGTAAGAAGAGCACTAACCTATATGGGTCGAGGGTCCCCCAAAGTACCCAAGTTAAGCTCTTTCAGGTCATCGACTATCGATTGCCCCCCTATCTTCTAGCAATTCTGGAGCTTCGTCGGCTTTGACTTCTTTGTTAGCATCAGGCACCTCCTCGACGGTGATATGATAAGTTGTCATTACTTCATCTTCCAAGTCTTCTTTGTTACTCACTCTCGATGTATTCGGAGATTCACCAAGTCGTGACTTCCACTTTGCTTGAAAAGATGATGAATTTTGTTGATTAGTAAGGACAACAACATGCCTTTTGACCTTTAGAGGTTGCTCTTGCACTATGTCCACCACTTCTATGCGCTTCATGCTGGAAGGGACGACACTTCTGAGATCATCACTAACTTTGACTTCCTCTTCGTTTTGGCTATTTGAGGCTCTATGCGATTGCTTGTGATCTTGTAACTCATTGGGGTCTTTCAGTCGATTAAACACCGAACCAGATGGAGTTCACAAACGTTTGAGTACTGATCCCTTCTTCTTCAAATGCGATGAGTTGGTTGACTGACGGGTTTTAGAGACACTTTCTTGGACACTCAATCTCTTGAAGACGGAAAAGTGATTGCTCAAAGAATTTCTTGCTGTGAAGTAGTGTGCCTCCCAGTCGATTGAAAACAGAAGAAACCACTCTTGTTGAAGGTGGTTGAATTCTATCAAAGACAGAGCACGATGGTGCAGCTGTAGCATCTGTACTCTCGTCTTCCACGACCTCTTCAGCTGTGATGTATTGAGAAGACAATGTATCCCCTTTTCGACGAGATCCGATCCTTATAGGCATTGGATGTTCATAGCCTAGACCAACCTTTGCAGCACTGAAGCTACCCTCCTCCTTCAAAAGTTTCTTTTGAGTCTCATTCAAACCATAAGGCTCAACATTGATAAGACTACCAAGTGGAGTAGGATTTTCAAAGTCATATCCAGCTTTGGCTAACAACTTGTACGCATTGGAGTTGAAGACACCATTTTCTTGTCCCTCAGACGACTTGCTTGAAAATGGAACAAATCCTGCAGGAGCATGCCTCACAACTTGATTTTTGACCGCACTAGGTAGGGGAGTGACGAGCTTTACCATCCCTTCTTGCTTGACCACGTGGTTGGACTTGGCTTTCTCCTTGGGCATAGCCTGTGAACTTTGACATTCCACAAAAGGACTATCACCTTCCTTGCGTCGCGACCTTGGAATGTACCGCAACACTGGGATTGCATTCTTTTGGGGCTCTTCTTCCTTAGCTTGAAAGACGTGGCTCACTTTGTCGTAGCTCTTTGATTGACTACTTTGGCCCTCCTCCATCTTGAAACCGTTGATATAAGTATTTGGAGTGTCTACAACTTCTTTGCCTTTGCCTCTCTTCCCAGTTGCTGAGATGGTGGATGGTAAAAATTCACTTGAAGTGCCATTTTCCTCAAAGAACTTTGCATCTGCGAAGAATGCATCGACCTTAGAGAAAGGCTTGACATCACCATTGATCTTTCGTTCACCTCCTCGATAATACTTTAAACATTGATGAAGAGTTGAAGCAACCACGCCATTTTCATGCTTCCAGGGACGACCTAACAACAACTTGAATGAAGTCTTAGCATCAATAACATGAAACAAGGTGTCAGAAGATAAATCCTCCATGCTAAGATTCACACGAATTATGCCAACTGCGCGTTCACCATTCATGTTGAAGCCATGAATTACTGTTCGACTACTGGATAGCTCATCCATTGTGATGCCCAACTCCATCATGGTTGCCGTTGGCATGAGGTTTACACCAGACCCTCAATCGATCAAGATGCGTTTCACTTTCTTTTCTCTCATGTAGCCAGATACGTACAAAGGCCTATTATGGAGCTTTGATCCAAGCAATAGATCTTCATCAGAGAACGTCAAGGCAGTATTGCAAGATACACACCTGGTTTCTTGCTCTCCAAGTTGGCTTGAGTGTTCCAATGACACAAGTTCTGAAGCATCATCCTTTTCTTCATCTCCCTCACTTTCATCAGCTACCGCGACTGAATTGACAGTAACTTTGTTGAGATAACCTTTAGGGAAGAACTCCTCTAGCATGACAGGAGCTGGAGGTTCTTGTTCCAGTAAATCAATTGGAAGGACATGTGATTTGATCACCTTCTTTGATTTCTTTTTGCCTTTGGAACGATGTGAGCTCTTCCTCTTAATTTGCTTTCTCTTGTGAGGTCCAGGCAGCTGATTATGTGTCTTTATTTGCTTCCTTGGTTTCTTGCGCGTCACAAGAGTCCAACCTTCATTGTCATCATCAATAATGGCTTCCATGGTTTTCATCGCGCCTTGAATTATCTTCTGCGGCGATGATATCGACCTTTGAAATTTGAAAGTTGCTGGTTCAAGACTTCCAAATTGCACCACATATACTTCTTCTTCCTTGGGAGGGTCCTTCTCATTCAAAGCTTCCATGGTTGGCTCATCAAGTCCTTCGATCATCACGCTGGTGTGGTTTGTTGTCACTGCGTCATCTAGATCTAAGATGATCTTCCCATCCTTTTCTAACTGCATAATCTTTTCCTTGAGGGTTATGCACTTCTCGAGGGGATGACTCACCAATCTGTGATATCGACAATAGTTAGGATCATTCGTCTTATTCGCTTGATCTGGCCGCTTTGATTCTGGCAATTGAATTACCTTCTTCTCTAACAAATCGTCGAGCATGCCTGAAAGATCAGAGTCAGGAAATGGATACTTCTTAGATTGCAACTCCTTTAACGTTGGCTTGTCATGCTTGAAGTCCTTGGTGTATGCCTCTTTCTTCTTCTCATACTTTGGCTTCGCAGAAATTTTGACAGGCGCATTACTAGTGGTAACTGTCATTGCCTCCTTAGACGAGCCCTTTGAACCCTTGTCGGTTTTCTTGAACTCTTTCTTCTCACCAATGGTCTTAGAGGAAGCTGATTTTGTCTTGTTTCGAGCATTGATCGTTATCTCCATATCATGGGCACGAGTTGCCAACTCCTGGAAGCTTTTAGGCTTGATCCAATTCAAGATGTATAGGAGGTCCCAGTTCATTCCATTGATGCACATTCCAACTGCTGAAGTCTCGCTTAGGCGGTCCTTGCATTCCAGACTTAGTGCACGCCATCGATTGATGTACTCCACCACAGCTTCGCCTTCCCATTGAGTCGTGTTTGTTAGCTCACTCATGCTTACTATGCGTCTTGTACTGTAGAACCTATTCATGAACTCGTTCTCCATCTGGTCCCAGCTGTCGATAGACTCAGAACCTAGATCCGTGTACCAATCGAATGCGATGCCTTTGAGGGAGCGAACGAACTGCTTCACTAGCAAGTCTCCATCTGTTCCAGCGTTGTTACATGTCTCGACGAAGTGAGCAATATGTTGTTTGGGGTTGCCTTTTCCATCAAATTGTTGGAACTTGGGGGGTTGATATCTGGCAGGCATGCGCAAGACATCGATCCTCTTTGTGTATGGCTTCACATATCGCAAGCTATTGGAAGATCCTTCACCTAATTGGCTCTTGATTGCGTTGGCTATCAAGTCTTGTAGCTTCTTTTCGCTGTAGGTACTAAGATCATTTTTTGGAGGCTTCTCACCATTTTTCTTGCTTCCACATCATCTTCATCATCATGAACTTCATCTTCATCATCATCTTCTTCATCAGTGACATGAGGGCTTGAGTTCTCCTTGTTACGAAGCTCCTCCATTTCTCTTTGAAGGTCTTCAATCCTCTTGTTCTTCTCTTCATTTTCTTGCATCATCTTCTCAAGGACCTTGTTCACGCGCTCCAATTGTTCCTCGATGCTAGAGCTACCAATGACCATGACTGATTCGAAGATAGGACTTGGAGCTTTCCCTTTTGTTGGCGTCGCCTTCTTCACTTTGCGAGGTGATGAACCACTAGCCTTGACCTCCTTGCTCTCCTTTTGTGGAGGTGAAGCATTCTTGATGATGGCAGTAGCTGCAGCAGCAATGGATGCAACAGAGAATCTACGAGGCCTTTTGGGAACTTGAGCTGTGCGCAAGCTTTCAGCAGCGGCATTGATAGAAGCCTTCCTCGCCATTCCTCTTGTGGAAACACCAACTGATTGAATGCTTGATGGAGGTGCAACACTAGGAGACCCTTTGAGGATTGATGCATAAGTGTTCATAGGTGTGCTTGATGTATTTTGTTGAGAAGACATCCTTGTTCTTGATGCAACTTGATTAGGCTCGTTGTAGAGATGAGAGGTAGAGGTTTTCACGTCGGGTTCACCAAAAATTTGTAACAACAAATTTTGTATTGCAATACAACTGTAACACAAAACAGAGAAACAAATGAATTTATATTAATATCAGAAAGTTATGTATACAACCTCTATTTATCCTCTGATTATACAACGTTACTAAAGTACGAGTCTTCGATCTTCAAGGCTCGCTTGCTTGACTTTAGCTTCTTGAGAGGGTCGCGTTGACTTGAATCTCTCTTCGATGCTTGAATTTGATTTGAGTTTTCCTTGCGTAGGCGGCACGATTTTGTGGTGCTTGTTGACTACTGGCAAAGGAGATTTGTAGAGAGAATTTGAGAGCTTTTGATGTCTCTTTTCTCTTCACTTTGACAAATGAGTTAATCTCTTGTAAAAGTGATTTTTCTTCTCCCCTCAAATGGTGGAGAAGTCTCCTTTTTATAGAGATTTCTCCCTTGCTTAATGGACTTGAAGACTTGGGCTTTATTCATGAGCTTGACTTGTTGGGCCCAATGAACTCTTTTGTGAGCTTGTCTTCTTATTGGGCTCAATTGACTCTTTTGTGAGCTTGTCTTCTTATTGGGCTCAATTGACTCTTTTGTGAGCTTGTCTTCTTATTGGGCCCAAATTGACCATTTCTTTGCTTTCGGACCCAAATAACCCAATTTGCAATATGGGTTGATCCAGATTCAATTTAGCGGGACAAATATAATTAAATTAAGCTAAAATTTGATATCAACTTAAAATAATTCATTTTATTTTATCTTCGGCACTTTAATAAATTTTCCGTGCCTACAAATTGCCCCCTCGGGACCTTGTCACGTACACCATTTGGGGTGTATTGACGTGGTGAGGTCTCGATCTTTTTTGTTTGACTTGGAAGTCCTTGAGCACTTAACTTGTCGTAGGAGTACTCGTTTTTTTTTTTTTTTTTCATGACTTGGAAGTCCACGAGTACTTTTACTTATCGTAAGAGTACTCATGTAAATTTTTTTATCTTGCCCCCTTTTGTCTTGTTTTGGAAGTCCACAAGCGTTTAGCTTGTTAAAAGAGTGATGAGGTAATTTTTGTTTGACTTGTAGGTCAATGAGTACTTAACTTATCGTAATAGTACCCGTGTAAATTTGTTGGTCCTTAACGTATAATTCACACGGAGTAGTGAGTACAATGTATGACTTGTGTCATCAGGAGTGAAAAGAAATTAGTAAATCAACATTAATGAACAACACTAACGAGCTAATCAAGCTCCCTTTATTTTTCCTTTGACTTTGTCAAAACTAATTGACACCATTACTTTCATGTTTAACGAGCAAATCAACATTAATGAACAACCATTATGACTTCGTTGATTTTGTAACTGCAAATTCTCAGGAGTAATGACCAGTTTGAATTCTTCCTCAAACCCATCTATTTATACTGAGATCAAGGGACCAATTCTTCCTCAAACAAAATGGAGAACTTGCTTGCCTACTCTGAGTCAATAGAACATAAGGTACGTCCTCTTTCCAGTTCTATTACTATGGTTTCAATGCTCAGCTTTTTCTTACTGATAACTTGAACATGAGGAGCTTTACGGCTTTCCATCTACTGGGTTTTGCTTCGATTCAACATTCGGCTAATCACATCAACTTTTGAATTGATAACAGGTTATTAGCAAACCTGTAGGCTTGAATTCAATCATAATTTGATCAAAAACGTTTTCCAAGTTTTGCTGAGAACCACACAATTTCAAAAATGACGAGACTATCGACCTGCACTTTTGATACATTTTCGAGCAATATCGAACCCATTTTTTACCAGAATTCGAACCGAGAAATAGACACGCAAAAGTTCGTAATATTTTCACTCCAATTTTTCCTTTCTTAATATAAGACTAACCGGATTTTATTGTTGTAAACTAGGTAGTGACCCAGAGAACAATTTGAAATCAGGACTACCGAATAGGCTAGCGGCAAGAAGCTTCAAGCGAGGCCCGAACTATATGGCACACTGGTAGAGGCACGAGCAAGTTATTGAAGATACACTGATGCGGACCTTACTGTCACTGATTCGATCGATGTAGGGCTAAGCTTTGCCGATGAGGAACTTGAGAAGTGAGAACGACCACCAACGAATGCGAAGTTCTACCAATGCTTTCTCCTCTCTTTTTTTTTTGTATTGCATACCACTTTCTCTCACTATCTTGTCTTCACTATTTTTATTTGCACAACAATTCCTTTGAACTTGAATTAACCGGAATTTCTTTGTCATTTTCTAAGCAAGGGTGGGTAGTATCTTTTCACATTTTACGCAGTATCTATGAATAGGCATTTAGAAAATTCATTATTCATATATATTAATAATGGGCGCACGTGCTGCAAATGTTAGATTTCTTTGTTTGTGTGGCCAGGAATTGGAGGCATATATTTTACAAGCCGTCTTGGTTCAGCCCAACGGTCGTGAGCTAGTCCCCTTGAGAGATTTGGAGCAAGTCATTCCGATTCTTGTTTAAACTGCCAAGCAATGAACCTGCCGTGTCTACCGCCAGAGAACTTATTCAAGACTTTACGGACCAGTCATTTCGATTTCTACCATGCAAGGATCTTGTCTTGACGACCACTAGAGATCGCGAGGAGGTCCGAGTTAGATAGCTTTGGAGTTGCCATGCAAAGATCTTGTCTTGACGACCACTAGAGATTGCAAGGAAGACCGAGCTAGATATCCTTGGAGTTTCCATCCAAAGAACTTATCCTGTTGCCCGCTGAAGATTGCAAGGAAGACTGAGTTAGATAGCCTTGGAGTTTCCATTCAAAGAACTTGTTCCGTTGCCCGCCGGAGATTGCAAGGAAGACCGAGCTAGAGAGCCTTGGAGTTTCCATTCAAAGAACTTGTCCCGTTGCCCGCCGGAGATTGCAAGGAAGACCGAGCTAGAGAACCTTGGAGTTTCCATTCAAAGAACTTGTCCCGTTGCCCGCCGGAGATTGCAAGGAAGACCGGATCATACCGTTTCGATGCTCTTTGAAGTCAGTTGTGCAAGCCATTGGAAACCGTGAGGAAGCTCGAGTCAGATTATGTCAATATTCTTTAAAGAAAACCGTGGCTTGATGGCTCGCTTGGACTTCTCATCAAGTGGCGCACTTGTCTCGTGGAGCGCAGAAGGATTTCAAGCCACTCTGGGTTCGTTCAGTTCAGTTTTCTTTCAAGATATGAAGCAAGAAACATGTCCCGTTGAGCGCTGGAGTATTTGAGGCACCCCGAAGATCATTCCGATACCTGGACTTGGACCGCTAGGATACTTCAAGTCACCGTAAGTTGGCTCATTTCACTTATCAGTTATCACACCGTAAGCTCGATATGGCGACCACACGAAGACTTGGAGGTACTCCAAGTTGGATCATTTTGACTCCCTTCGGGGTTGTTATTCAATGTACCCAACTTGTCGACCGCGAGGAGCTACAAGAGATCCGAGTTAGATCGTTTAAATGTTCTTTCAATCATGATGCAATGCATTGGACTCAGTGAACGCATTAGGATTACAAGCTGCTTTGCGTGTCACATCACTATGCTACTTTGTCACAACGCCCGCATGCAACATGGATTTTCCGAGGCCCTTTCAAGACTGTATATTTCTATATGGAGGACGAAGTGCGATGACCGAGTAAAGCTTCAAGGACATGGAGAGCTTGAAGAACATGATCGATATCCATTGGACCAAGGTTGACTTTTGTGAACAAGTAGAGGATCACCTTCAGCTCGAGGTACTTCATCAAGGTCTACATTTCTTTTTGAAGAAAGGAGAAGCACTTGGAGATCTGGAAGATACGAGGACATTTATTTTTTCTTGAGGCAAAATCCGTCATTGATCAAGACTGTCCACGTCCTTAAAGACTCATTGATTTGAAGTTTATTTAGCCGTGCACAGTTTAAGCTCTTGCGGCCCAGGTGCGATTTTGGAAGATTTGGATTTTTTTTTTTGGAGTGGCTGCACTTGAACAAAGTATTTGCTCAAACTGCCTACGTACTCGCAAAGTTGACAATGGTGACAACCTGCAAGATCAAGCCAACGTAGTTCGTTGAGGATTTTTTTTTATTTGAAGATGTGGCTGCACCTAAGTAATGACTTACTCAAGTTGCCTACGTACTCATAAAGCACCCAAGTAGCACCTTACAAGATCAAGCCTACGTAGTTCAGAGAAGGATTTTTTTGTTTTTTTTTTTAGTGTTTTTGTGTTGTGTTTTTTTTTTAGTTGTTTTTTTGGGTATGCAGTTTAGGCTCTTGCTTAGGAGTTCTTGTTCAATGCTTCAGGAGTAGTAGCGCTTCAAGAATTTTCCATTGATTGGTCCAACGCGAACGCCATCCTCATCAACAATCTTATAAGCTCCATTAGTGTATACTTCCTGCACGACGTATGGCCCATCCCACTTAGAAGTGAACTTGCCTCGAGGCTTGTGAGAAGTAATAATTGGCCTTCTAACCGCGAGCACCAAGTCCCCTAATTGAAAAGATCGAGGGCGCACCTTTTTGTTGAATGCGCGTGACAAACGTGCTTGGTAACATTGTAGCTTTTGCTGAGCTTGCAACCTTTTTTCATCAAGAGACTCCAATTCAGCGAGGCGCAGCTTATCATTGTCATCATTTGTAAGTTCTTCTTGAATAGCGACTCGCAAAGATGAGATTTGGATCTCCAAGGGCAACACAGCTTCAACTCCATACACCAACGCATACGGGGTCGCTTGAGTAGGTGTCTTATATGTAGTCCGATATGCCCACAAAGTTTCACCAATTCGTTCATGCCAGTCACGCTTTGACTTCGCCACCACTTTCCTTAGCAAGTTACAAAGTGTCTTGTTAAAAGCTTCAGCCAAACCATTTGCAGGGGCATTGTACATGGAAGACTTATATTGCTTGAACTTGAACTTCTCACCCAAGGCAGTCATCAACTTATTGAAGAACGGCTTGCCATTATCAGTTATGATTCGTTGTGGTACACCATATCGATGTATGATTTGAGTCCGAATAAAATCAACAACAGTTTCTTTCTTGACCTCACGCACAGTGATAGCTTCTGCCCACTTCGAGAAGTAATCTGTTGCAGCTAGAATGTATTCATGCCCGTTTGATGCTTTTGGAGTTATAGGTCCCACTACATCGAGTCCCCATGCTTCGAATGGCCATGATGAAATGGTAGGATGCAAAGGTTCTGGAGGTTGATGTATGAAATTTGCATTGAACTGACAAGCATCACACTTTTTTGCAAAGTCCATGCAATCTTGCACCATGGTTGGCCAATAATATCCCATTCTCTTCACACGATCATGGAGCTTTGGACCAGATTGATGAGCGCCACAAACACCTGAATGAGCTTCGTACATGGCTTGAGAAGCTTCAGTTTCACCAAGACACCTTAGCCATTGTCCGAGAAAAGAGCGCCTGTAAAGCGTTCCCTTATAATATATGAACCTTGGAGCACGACGGCGTATCTCTACTTTGTGTTTAGGGTCATCAGGAAGCTTTTGATGTTCCAAGAAATCGATGATAGGTTGTCGCCAATCATCATTGTCAACTTGGTAAACGCTGATCACATTAGATGACTCTGCAATCTCTCCATCTTCTAGCGGCGATACCACCCATTGGTTACAAACTGGAATCGATGTGACTTGTTCTGCCCCCAGTGCCAAAGTGGCTGCAAGATTAGCAAGCGCGTCAGCCAACTTATTGGCACTTCTTGGTACATGGCCGATATGAACACTGTCAAACTTGTTAAGCAATTGTTTTGCATATTTGTGGTAAGGGATGAGATCATCTTTCTTCACCTCATAATCATCAAGGACTTGATTCACCACCAACAAGGAATCTCCATAGATGTCTAAATCCTTGATCCCTATTTCGATTGCCATTTGAAGTCCTAGGATTAGAGCTTGATACTCGGCCACATTGTTTGAACATAGTTGAGTGAGCACAAATGAGTAGGGCAACACATGGCTTTCTGGAGATAAGAATACGACACCGGCTCCTGCTCCATCACGTCTTGCTGCACCGTCGAAGTACATTTGCCATGGAGGAAGTACATCCACATAGAATATCTCTTCACCAGGAAGGTCATCCTGAAGTTCCCATTTCGCTGGGACTGGATGATCAGCAAGGAAATCAGCTAAAGCTTGCCCTTTGATTGCCTTTTGAGGTACATGGACTAGATCATACTGCTTGAGTAAAACCGCCCACTTCGCCAGACGACCAGACAAGACTGGCCTTGAGAGTATATACTTGATAGGATCATCTTTTGACACTACATGGACCGTGTGTGCTTGCATGTAATGCCTCAATTTCTGAATTGCAAAGACCAAAGCTAAGCAAATCTTCTCAATTGGAGAATAGTTTAATTCAGCTCCCACCAGAGTTCGACTTAGATAATAGAGAGCCCTCTCCTTCTTATCTTCATTCTCTTGAGCACACAATGCCCCCAACGAACGTTCTTGTGCAGCGATGTAAAGGATAAGAGGCTTTCCTGAAACTGGTGCCCCCAATACAGGCGCAGATGACAAGTACTTTTTTATGCTCTGAAAGGCATTGTGACATTTATCATCCCATTGGAATATAGCATCCTTTTTCATAAGATGACTGAACGGTTGGCAACGCCCTGCGAGGTTAGAGATGAACCTGCGAATGTAAGCCAGGCGACCTTGTAGACCACGCAGCTCCTTCAAATTCTTAGGCTCTGGCATTTCTTGAATTGCCTTTATTTTTGATTGATCAACTTCAATTCCTCTATGCCGCACCACAAATCCTAGGAACTTTCCAGAAGTGACGCCAAAAGCACACTTGAGTGGATTCATCTTGAGTTGGCATTTTCGCAACCTTTCGAAGACAGTACGAAGGTCGTTGATATGGTCTTCCCTTTTCTTGGTCTTGACGACAACATCATCAACATAGCACTCAATTGATTTGTGCAACATGTCATCAAATATTTTCTGCATTGCACGTTGGTATGTCGCTCCCGCATTCTTGAGACCAAATGGCATAACCTTGTAGCAAAATATCCCCTTTGGAGTACGAAACGCAGTGGCCTCTTGATCTTCAGGCGCCATGAGTATTTGGTTATATCCCGCTGTGCAATCCATAAATGAAAGAGCTTCGTGCCCAGTCGTCGCATCAATCATGAGCTCTGTGACTGGCAAAGGAAAATCATCTTTTGGGCAAGCATCATTGAGATCCCTAAAGTCCACACACACTCGTAACTGGCCATTTTTCTTTCTCACTGGCACGATGTTAGCAATCCATGTTGGGTACTTCACCTCTCGAATGAAACCGGCTTCAATAAGTTTATTGACTTCAATCTCAATCTCAGGAATCAACTCTGGCCTGAAACGCCGTTGCGATTGCTTCTTAGGACTCACACCTTTCTTGACTGCTAAACGATGCACTGCAACCTTGGGGCTTAAGCCGGGCATTTCCTTGTAACTCCAAGCGAAGACATCTTTGTACTCAGTTAGAAGCTTGAAATACTCATCCACCTCGTTTTCTGTAAGAAGAGCACTGACGTATATGGGTCGAGGGTCCTCCAAAGTACCTAAGTTAAGCTCTTTCAGGTCATCGACTGTCGATTGCCCCCCATCCTCTAGCAATTCTGGAGCATCGTCGGCTTCAACTTCTTTGTTAGCATCCGGCACTTCCTCCACGGTGATATGATAAGTTGTCATTACTTCATCTTCCAAGTATTCTTTGTTACTCACCCTCGATGTTGTTGGAACTTCACCAAGTCGCGATTTCCACTTTGCTTGAAAAGATGATGAATTTTGTTGATTAGTAAGGACCACAATATGGCTTTTGACCTTTAGAGGTTGCTCTTGCACTATGTCCACCACTTCTATGCGCTTCATGCGGGAAGGGACGACACTTCTGAGATTATCACTAACTTTCACTTCCTCTTTGTTTTGACTCTTTGAGGCTCCATGCGATTGCTTGTGATCCTGCAACTCATTGGGGTCTTTCAGTCGATTAAACACCGAACCAAATGGAGTTCCCAAACGTTTGAGTACTGATCCCTTCTTCTTCAAATGTGATGAGGTGGTTGACTGACGGGTTTTAGAGACCCTCTCTTGAACACTCAACCTCTTGAAGACGGAAAAACGATTCCTTAAAGGAATTTCTTGTTGTGAAGTAGTGTGCCCCCCGAGTCGACTGAAAACAGAAGAAACCACTCTTGTTGAAGGTGGTTGAATTCTATCAAAGACAGAGCACGATGGTGCAGCTGTAGCATCTGTACTCACGTCTTCCACGACCTCTTCAGCTGTGATGTATTGAGAAGACAATGTATCCCCTTTTCGACGAGATCCGATCCTTATAGGCATTGGATGTTCATAGCCTAGACCAACCTTTGCAGCACTGAAGCTACCTTCCTCCTTCAAAAGTTTCTTTTGAGTCTCATTCAAACCATAAGGCTCAGCATTGATAAGACTACCAAGTGGAGTAGGATTTTCGAAGTCATATCCAGCTTTGGCTAACAACTTGTACGCATTGAAGTTGAAGACACCATTTTCTTGTCCCTCAGACGACTTGCTTGAAGATGGAACAAATCCTGCAGGAGCATGCCTCACAACTTGATTTTTGACCGCACTAGGTAGGGGAGTGACGAGCTTTACCATCCACTCTTGCTTGACCGCGTGGTTGGACTTGGCTTTCTCCTTGGGCATAGCCTGTGAACTTTGACATTCTGCAAAAGGACTATCACCTTCCTTGCGTCGTGACCTTGGAATGTATCGCAACACTGGGGTTGCATTCTTTTGGGGCTCCTCTTCCTTAGCTTGTAAGACGTGGCTCACTTTCTCGTAGCTCTTCGATTGACTACTTTGTCCCTCCTCTATCCTGACATTGTTGGGATAAGTTTTTGGAGTGTCTACAGCTTTTTTGCCTTTGAATTTGCTTCCCTTCCCAGTTGATGAGATAGTGGATGGTAAGAATTCACTTGAAGTGCCATTTTCCTCAAAGAACTTTGCATCTGCGAAGAATGCATCGACCTTAGAGAAAGGTTTAACGTCACCATTGATCTTTCGTTCACCTCCACGGTAGTATTTTAGACATTGATGGAGAGTTGAAGCAACCACGCCATTTTCATGCTTCCAGGGACGACCTAACAACAACTTGAATGAGGTCTTAGCATCAATAACATGAAACAAGGTGTCAGAAGATAAATCCTCCATGCTAAGATTCACACGAATTATGCCAACTGCGCGTTCACCGTTCATGTTGAAGCCATGAATTACTGTTCGACTACTGGATAGCTCATCCATTGTAATGCCCAACTCCATCATGGTTGCCTTTGGCATGAGATTTACACCAGACCCTCCATCAATCAAGATGCGCTTCACTTTCTTTTCTCTTATATAGCCAGATACATACAAAGGCCTATTATGGAGCTTTGATCCAAGCAATAGATCTTCATCAGAGAACGTCAAGGCAGTATTGCAAGATACACACTTGGCTTCAATCTCTCCAGGCTGACTCGAGTGTTCCAATGACACGAGATCTGAAGAATCATCATTTTCTTCATCTCCCTCAATCTCATCAGCTACCGCGACTGTATTGACAGTAACTTTGTTGAGATATCCTTTAGGGAAGAACTCTTCTAGCATGACAGGAGTTGGAGGTTCTTGCTCCAGTAAATCAATTGGGATGACATATGGTTTGACCACCTTCTTTGATTTCTTTTTGCCTTTGGAGCGATGTGAGCTCTTCCTCTTATTTTGCTTTCTATTGCGAGGTGCAGGCGGTTGATTCTGTGGCTTTAATTGCTTTCTTGGTTTCTTGCGTTTCACCAGAGTCCAACCTTCATTGTCATCATCATTAATGACTTCCATGGTTTTCACCGCGCCTTGAATTGTCTTCTGCAGCGATGATATCGACCTTTGAACTTTGAAAGCTACTGGCTCAAGACTTCCAAATTGTACCACATATACTTCTTCTTGCTTGTGAGGGTCCATCTGATTCGAAGCTTCCATGATTGGCTCATCAAGTCCTTCGATCATTACACTTGTGTGGTTTGTTGTCACTGCGTCATCTAGATCTAAGATGATCTTCCCATCCTTTGCTAAATGCACAATCTTTTCTTTGAGGGTTATGCACTTCTCGAGGGGATGACTCACCAATCTATGATATCGACAATAGTTAGGATCATTAGTCCTATTTGCTTGGTCTGGCCGCTTTGATTCTGGCAATTGAATTACCTTCTTCTCTAACAAATCGTCGAGCATGCCTGAAAGATCAGAGTCAGGAAATGGATACTTCTTAGATTGCAACTCCTTTAACGTTGGCTTGTCATGCTTGAAGTCCTTGGTGTATGCCTCCTTCTTCTTCTCATACTTTGGCTTCGCAGAAATTTTGACAGGCGCATTACTAGTGGTAACTGTCATTGCCTCCTTAGACGAGCCCTTTGAACCCTTGTCGGTTTTCTTGAACTCTTTCTTCTCACCAATGACCTTAGAGGAAGATGATTTTGTCTTGTTTCGAGCATTGATCGTTATCTCCATATCATGAGCACGGGTTGCCAACTCCTGGAAGCTTTTAGGCTTGATCCCATTCAAGATGTATAGGAGGTCCCAGTTCATTCCATTGATGCACATTTCAACTGCTGAAGTCTCGCTAAGGCGGTCCTTGCATTCCAAACTTAGTGCACGCCATCGATTGATGTACTCTACAACAGCTTCGCCTTCCCACTGATTCGTGTTTGTCAACTCACTCATGCTTACTATGCGTCTTGTACTGTAGAACCTATTCATGAACTCGTTCTCCATCTGGTCCCAGCTGTCGATAGACTCAGAACCTAGATCCGTGTACCAATCGAACGCGATGCTTTTGAGGGAGCGAACGAACTGCTTCACTAACAAGTCTCCATCCGTCCCAGCATTGTTACATGTCTCCACGAAGTGAGCAATATGTTGTTTGGGGTTGCCTTTTCCATCAAATTGTTGGAACTTGGGGGGTTGATATCTGGCAGGCATGCGCAAGACATCGATCCTCTTTGTGTATGGCTTCACATATCGTAAGCTATTGGAAGATCCTTCACCTAATTGGCTCTTGATTGCGTTGGCTATCAAGTCTTGTAGCTTCTTTTCACTGTAGGTACTAAGATCATTTTTTGGAGGCTTCTCACCATTCTTCTTGCTTCCAACATCATCTTCATCATCATGAACTTCATCTTCATCTTCATCATCATCATCAGTGACATGAGGGCTTGAGTTCTCCTTGTTACGAAGCTCCTCCATTTCTCTTTGAAGGTCTTCAATCCTCTTGTTCTTCTCTTCATTTTCTTGCATCATCTTCTCAAGGACCTTGTTCACGCGCTCCAATTGTTCCTCGATGCTAGAGCTACCAATGACCATGACTGATTCGAAGATAGGACTTGGAGCTTTCCCTTTTGTTGGCGTCGCCTTCTTCACTTTGCGAGGTGATGAACCACTAGCCTTGACCTCCTTGCTCTCCTTTTGTGGAGGTGAAGCATTTTTTATGATGGCAGTAGCAGCAGCAGCAATGGATGCAACAGAGAATCTACGAGGCCTTTTGGGAACCTGAGTTGTGCGCAAGCTTTCAGCAGCGGCATTGATAGAAGCCTTCCTCGCCATTCCTCTTGTGGAAACACCAACTGATTGAATGCTTGATGGAGGTGCAATACTAGGAGACCCTTTGAGGATTGATGCATAAGTGTTCATAGGAGTGCTTGATGTATTTTGTTGAGAAGACATCCCTGTTCTTGATGCAACTTGATTAGGCTCGTTGTAGAGATGAGAGGTAGAGGTTTTCACGTCGGGTTCACCAAAAATTTGTAACAACAAATTTTGTATTGCAATACAACTGTAACACAAAACAGAGAAACAAATGAATTTATATTAATATCAGAAAGTTATGTATACAACCTCTATTTATCCTCTGATTCTAGAACGTTACTAAAGGCACGAGTCTTCGATCTTCAAGGCTCGCTTGCTTGACTTTAGCTTCTTGAGAGGGTCGCGTTGACTTGAATCTCTCTTCGATGCTTGAGTTTGATTTGAGTTTTCCTTGCGTAGGCGGCACGATTTTGTGGTGCTTGTTGACTACTTGCGAAGGAGATTTGTAGAGAGAATTTGAGAGCTTTTGATGTCTCTTTTCTCTTCACTTTAACAAATGAGTTTTTCTCTTGTAAAAGTGATTTTTTTCTCCCTTGTAAATGGTGGAGAAGTCTTCTTTTTATAGAGATTTCTCCCTTGCTTAATGGACTTGAAGACTTGGGCTTTATTCATGAGCTTGACTTGTTGGGCCCAATTGACTATTTGTGGGTTTGACCTCTCAATTGGGCTCAATTGACTCCTTTGTGAGCTTGACTTCTCATTGGGCCCAATTGACCATTTCTTTGCTTTCGGACCCAAATAACCCAATTTACAATATGGGTCGACCCGGATTCCATTGAGCGGGACTAATATAATTAAATTAAGCTAAAATTTGATATTAACTTAAAATAATTCATTTTATTTTATCTACGGCACTTTAATAAATTTTCTGTGCCTACAACTCTTATAACGAAAAATTATTTTGACCACATATTTTAAAATTTTCAAAAATATCATTGGTGTGACTTAGATAAACAAAAAAAATTAAATGCAAAAACCAACCGATTTGATTTTTATCATAAGATTACTCTACTGTCTTACAAAATTTCAACTTCAAAAAATATTAAGGTTAATTTACATGTACATGTACTAATATTTGGAATTAGCACAAAAAAGTGTCGAGTAGTAAAAGAAATTCCGAGTACTTACTGAGTATTATTTAAAGAACACATATATACACGAGTCTCCGACAAGAAGTAGGATAACTGAAAGATAAGTGACAAAGGGGGTTTGAGGTGATTTGTTTTTTGTTGATAAGCAAAAAAACAATAGGGAGGTAGTATCCGGTGAGCGTTAATGGGAGGGTTTGAGACTTTGGGTTATAAATGTAATACTTCGTATACCATTATATCATAACAAGAGTACACAATTTGCACCTACATTATGTATCTTTTAAGACGAATGTATTTGTGGTAATATAAAACAGATTAAGTATGATCCCATTTATATATATAAGACAAACTTATTGACTTTTCATATGCATTTTGCTTTTGTTTTATTTTACCTACTTGACCGTCTTATTGTTAAATGAGAATTTGTGTTGTACTTATGTTTCGTGCGTCTTTAGATTGTTAGTTGTGTCCAATTTACCCAAAAAAAAATATTGGGTTTTTTTCCATTTAGTTTTAAACCATTTTCATATTTGAATTTGTCGTTTTGTCATATTGAGTAGTTATTAAATTTTAACCCGTAATACGATGAATTTTAAAATATAAATAAATCGGACAACATTTTTAGTATTAATAACATGTACCTGCTACCTACATTCAAAATTAGCCGTATACTATTCCATTATATAATATATATATATATATATATATATATATAGGCAAGTTCTAATGAGTCCACCTTCAAAATTGAGTCCATGAGTCCCCATCTTGGCTTTTGGATGAAGATGATGGATGGACAAGATTAAAACAAGTTGAAGGGCTAAGATTAAAAGAAAAATGGATGGACAAGATTAGAACAAAATGAAGGGACATGATTAGAACAAAATGAGTGAGTTTTAATGACTTTCAACTACATTACGAGTGTAACTTCAACCATTATTTTTGTAGCTTCAAGCTAAATTGTGATTTTGATTATATAAATTTGAATTTATGTAACTTTAGTCATTAAGAGTGTAATTTCAACCTTTTTTTATTGTAACTTTAAACAAAAATGTGATTTCGACTATAAAAATTTTAATTTGTGTAACTTTAAGACAAGTTTATGTGATTTTTACATTTTTATGAGGATAACTTCAGTCATTAAAAGTGTAACTTCAATCATTATTTTTGTAACTTCAAGCTAAAATGTGATTTTGACTATATAAATTTGAATTTATATAACTTTAAAGAAGTTTATGTGATTTTTGCCTTTTTATGAGAGTAACTTCAGTCATTAAGAGTGTAACTTCAATCATTATTTTTGTAACTTTAAGCTAAAATGTAATTTTGACTATATAAATTTGAATTTATGTAACTTTAAAACAAGTTTATGTGATTTTAGCCTTTTTATGAGTATAACTTCAATCATTATGAGTGTAACTCCAACCTTTTTTTGTGTAACTTTAAACTAAAATGTGATTTTGACTATATAAATTTGAATTTATGTAACTTTACCACAAGTTTATGTGATTTTTGGCTTTCTTTGAGAATATTTTTAGTCTTTAAGAGTGTAACTTCAACCATTATTTGTGTAATTTTAAACTAAATTGTGATTTGAATTATATAAATTTGAATTTATTTAGCTTTAAGACAAGTTTATGTAGTTTTGGCATTTTTATTAATATAACTACAATCATTACGACTGTAACTTTAACGCTTATTTGTGTAACTTTAACTCAAAATATGATTTAATTTTAACATTTATACATGTGTAACTTTAACCCTTATTAGTGAACTTTCATTAATTATTTGTGAAACTTTAGTCATTAATAGTGTAACTTTATAATATAATGGTGACTTTAGTTTTTCTTGTGTAACTTCAGTCCATACTAATGTAAGTTCAGTCTCAACTTATGTAACTTTAGTTATAAACCTATTAAATAATTTAACTTTAGTTATAAACCTATTAAATAATGTAACTTCAGTCCCTACTTATGTAACTTTAGTTATAAACCTATTAAATGCCGTAACTTTAGTACATAATTGTGTAACTTTAGTCCGGAATGGTGTAACTTTAGTTTAGATCTAAAAAAATCAACCAAACACCAACAAAAAAAATCAACAAAACACCAACAAAAAAATCAACCAAACACCAACAAAAAAAAAGAGAACCAAAAAAATAAAACGAGATCTATAATAAAAAAAAGAAATTCATAAGAAATTCAAAAAATGAAAAACGAGATTAAAAAAAATAGATAATATGAAAATATACAAACTAGATCTAGAAACAAAAAATATATAATGACAAAATGAGATCTAAAAGAAAAAAAAAAAACATAACAAATCTGAAAAATAAAAAACGAGATTTGAAATAGTGGTAGTCTTTTACCTTTTTTTCAGATCTAAAACGAGATTAAAGATTTTTGATGATACAAATTTGAAAAGAAAAAAAAAAGAACAAGAAGACGAGAGGAGGTCGGCGGGGGAAGAGGGCGACGAGTGAAGAAGGCGGTGTAGGGAGCTAGGAGGAGGCGGTGGCGGTTTGAAGATGGCGGGTGGGGGTGGTGTTCGGTGGGGTGGAAGGTGGCGGCGGATTGTGGGGTGAGAGAGGGGGTCGTGGTGTGGAAGTGGAGGAGCGGCGGTGGCGGGGCTGGTGGTGCTCGGTTGTAGGGCTGGTGGTGCTGCTGATGGTGCTCGGTGGTATTGCTGGTGGTGCGCGGTGGTGGGTCTCGGTGTGCTGCTGGCGGTGCTCGGTGGTGGGTCTCAGTGGTGGGGCTGGTGGGTCTCGGTGGTGGGGAGAGAAGAGGGGATTTTTTTTGGGTTTTATTTTTGAGAAGTATGTAGGGAGAGAAGGGAGGTAGAGAGATAATGGAAAAGTTTAGAATGAGAGAAATGGTGTGAATAAAGGGTATAAGTACTAGGGTTTAAAGAAGATGGATTGCGTGTGTCTCACAATCTTGACCCTTCATTTTGTTTTAATCTTAGTCATTCATCCTCTTGATCCAAGGGCTTGGATTAGGACTCAAGGACTCAAAAGAGAAGGGGAGACTCATTTGAACCTAACTCTATATATATATAGATAGATAGGTTCTTATGAGTCCACCATTTTTGTTGACTCCATGAGTCCTCATCCTAGCCATTGGATGAGGGAGATGGATGGATGAGATTGTAGAGACAAAAACACACTTAACACTAATCATTTACCTATGCACTAATTAATTAACTTTCTCTCTCTAGCCTTTAGTTAATCACTTTTGAGCACTTTTAAATTTCTGAGATTTCTGAGTGTAACTTCAGCCCATATTTGTGTAACTTCAAACTAAAATGTGATTTCGACTATATAAATTTGAATTTATGAAACTTCAAGACAAGTTTATGTGATTTTAGACTTTTTATGAGTGTAACTTCAGTCATTACGAGTGTCACTCCAACCATTATTTATGTACCTTCAAACTAAAATGTGATTTCGACTACATAAATTTGAATTTATGAAACTTCAAGACAAGTTTATGTGATTTTAGCCTTTTTATGAGTGTAACTTCAGTCACTAGGAGTGTAACTTCAACCATTATTTGTGTAACTTCAAGCTAAAATGTGACTTCGACTAAATAAATTTGAATTTATGTAACTTTAAGAAAATTTTATGTGATTTTAGCCTTTTCTGATTGTAACTTCAACCATTATTTGTGTTACTTCAAGCTAAAATATGATTTCGACGGTACAAATTTGAATTTTTGTGACTTTAGACAATTTATATGATTTGAACCTTTTTATGAGTGTAACTCCAGTCTTTACAAGTGTAACTTCAAACCGTATTTGTGTAACTTTAATTTTAAGACATATGTATGTAAATTTAAAACATGTTTAGGTAACTTTAGCCATTTGAAAATTTAAATTTAAATTGATTTAACTTTAAGGCATATTTTGGTAACTTTAGTCCTTACTAATATAACTTCAGTTCTTAATTGTACAACTTCAAGCATAACTTCAATCTCTTAATAGTGTCACTTCAGTATCTTAATAGTGTAACTTCAGTTCCTAAAAGTGTAACTTCAGTCCTTAAAAGTGTAACTTCAATTTTTAATAATGTAATTTTAAGACATGTTATCTTTAGTCATTATTAGTGTAACTTCAGTCTAAAATAGTGTAACTTCAGTCCAAAAACACCATCAATCATACTAAAATCAAAACATAATAGTGTAACTTAAGCAAAATCATACTGTGTAACTTAAAACATACTCCCTCCTAGTCACTCATTTCTTCCCCTTTCCCTTTTACACAAAAATTAAGGAAATGAATTTGGAACACACAAAACACACTACCCCACATACAAATAAATTTAGACCACACAAAACACACAACCCCACATCCAAAAAGGGAAAGAGGGAAGAAAACCCGACTTACCCAATAAGGAAAGAGGGAAGAAATGACCGACTAGGAGGGAGTATAAAATATAAATGTGAAATGTATAACTTAAGCAAAAACATATAAAACATATAAATGTGTAACTTAAGCAAAGTGTAACTTCAGTCATTATATGAGTAACTTCCGTTACTAAAAGTGAAACTTCAGTCATTATATGTGAAACTTCAGTGAAACAACACCAAAAACCACAAAAAAACTTGTGGTTTTTAGATCTGAAAAAGTAATGTGTAACATAAAAATAAAAACGAGATCTAAAAAATAAAAACATGTATTCAGGAAAAAATTTCAGTGAAAAAAATGTGTAACTTCAGTGAAAAATGTGTAACTTCAGTGAAAAAAATGTGTAACTTCAGTCATTTGTAACTTCAGTTAATAAAAGTGTAACTTCAGTCATTTTATGTGAAATTTCAGTCATTTTATGTGAAACTTCAGTAAAAAAAAATGTGTAACTTCAGTCATTTGTAACTTCAGTTAATAAAAGTGTAACTTCAGTCATTTTATGTGAAACTTCAGTCATTTTATGTCAAAACTTCAGTAAAACAACACTACTAACCACAAAAAAGTAACAAACATAAAAAATTTGAAATATAAAAACGAGATCTAAAAAATAAAAACATAGATTCAAAAAAAAAGAAGGGTAGTGAAAAGACGACATGAAAGAAGAGATAAGAAAAAAAGAAAAAAACAAGATCTAAAAAGAATGGTGCATATCTGAAAAAAGAAAAAAAGAAAAGAGAAAAGAAGAAGAAGAAGAGAAGAGGCGGCAGGAGAAGGCGGCGAGAAGGAGGCACGGCGAGGAACATGTGCGGTGGAGACGAAGCGGAAAGAAGTAGATTTGAAAAAAAAAAAAAATTTTTTTTTGCCAGTGGCTGGCGGCCGGTGGTGGCCGGTAGACCTGGCAAACGGGTCAATCGGATCGGGTTCGGGTCGGGCTAGTTCGGGTCGGATCAGTTCGGGTCTATCGTTGATTTCGGGTTAATTCGGGTCGGGTCGGGTTATTTCGGGTTTCGGGTTTGTTTCGGGTTTGTTGTCGGGTCCGTTTCGGGTCAACCGGGTCGGGTTATTTCGGGTCGGGTCATTTTCGGGTAAAAGAATAAGATACAAAGGGCCATTTTATGTCTTTTTGGTTCAATTAAAGCTATGTTTTGTCGGGTCATTTTCGGGTTGAGTGATTTTGAATCGGGTTATTTTCGGGTCGGGTCAGTTACGGGTCAAGAATGATCGGGTCATGTTCGGGTCGGGTCGGGTCTAATCGGGTTTCGGGTCACATTCGGGTGTTGTAGTTCGGGTTAATTTCGGGTCACGGGTCGGGTCATTCGGGTCGGGTCAATCGGGTCGGGTTGCTTTTGCCAGGTCTAGTGGGCGGTGCCGGCGGCCGGTGGTGGCCGGAGATGGTGGTCGGAGGTGGGAGATGAAAGAAGGTGATGAATGTTTATGAATTTTTTGGGTTTTTGAATTTTTTGGGTTTTGAATTGTTTGGGTTTTGATTTTTGTGGGTTTTGATTTTTTTGGGTTTTAGAGAGAGATGGAGAAATGAAATTAGGTGGGATGAGAGAGAAGTGGTTGAGTGGAAAGTCTTATATATTGAATTAAGATGGGATTAGTGATTAATTAATAAAGATGAGAGAGAGTGAAAAATTAGCCCACTAATCCATTTTTGAGAGCTTCAATCTCAGCCATCCATCTCCAAGATTCAAGGGCTTATAAGAGGACTTATGGACTCACCTTTTCTAAGAGGACTTACATGATCCTTTCTCTCTCTCTCTCTCTCTCTATATATATATATATATATATATATATATATAGAAATAGGATCAGGTAAGTCCACCTTCCTTAGATAAGTCCATAAGTCCTAATATGAGCCCTTAGATTGATATACATGGATGGTTGAGATCAAATTTCTAAAACACATTCTCCCACTTCAGCTAATCATTTATTTTTGTCATTACCTATGCATGCAGATAATTTATGCATCACGTTTTCCATTAACCTCTATTTTCCAAATTTCAAAGCAACTTTGAAAAAAAATCGTGTATCAGTCATACATTGTATTCTCATATCAAAATTAAACCTTTCAATTTCAATCTCAACTTTCATTTTTCATCTTCCTTCATTCATCACTTTCAGTTTCAATATCCATCATTCATCACCTTCATCAACCTCTTTCTCCTGCTGTAACCCTAACTTCCCGTTTCTATTTCTGCGTAACCTGACACCGTCGTCGTCTTCTATCTCTCATATTCCTCGGTGTTATTCAAAACGGAAATAAGGTATGATTTGTTTCAGTTTTATACATTGTTCTTCTTCAATAATCCCATTAGTCACGGCCTTCAATATGTTTTATACATATTGATTTAGTTCATCTTCAATTTTTAAACTTGTTTAAACCATTTTTGTGATATGCTGTAGACCTTATAGTATTCACCTTATTTAGCCATTAATTTAGTCTATATATTCAATGTCACCTTGTAAATCAATGTCACCGAGTGTTTAGTTCTGATCTTATAACGTGTAACTTAATGGGTGATTGTGTAACTTTAATGGGTGATTGTGTAAATTTTATTACATTCACCCTGTTACTTCAATGGGTGATTGTGTAACTTTAATGGGTGATTGTGTAACTTTAATGGGTGATTGTGTAACTTTATTACATTCATCATGTTACTTTAATAGGTGATTGTGTAACTTAATTATAGTGTAACTTAATTATAGTGTAACTTTAATGGGTGATTATGTAACTTTATTATATTCACCCTGTTACTTCAATGATTTTTAATATAACGTCAAGTCATTTATTGTGTACCTTTATTGTTTTATTTGTGTAACTTAATTTCTTATAAACTTTACAGTGTAACTCCTTTGCTTCAATGTTCTGTTTGTGTAACTTAATTGTTTATTTTGTGTAACTTAATTTGTCCAATCTTTTTCATCTAGATGGATACTGATGTAGGGCAACTAAGCAATGTGGTGGCTGCTCCAAAAAAAGTAATATCTGTGAAGTGTCGTGCGAAGAGGTTATATGAACTGATCCCGAAATTGAATGATGCTCAACGGTCTGCGGTTAAGAGAATTGGTTTTGGTGGACTCCTAGAGCTTAGGTTCAAGAACTACCCTCTTCAATATGTGCCACTTTTCCTCGATGCATTTAATGACGGCTCATATGTGTTTAGGCTACCACAGTCAAAAGAGTTCAAGGAATTTATGGTTTCAAAATACGACGTTCATGACTGTTTCCTTATACCCCTCGGTTCCAAACAACTTGATCTGGTACCTACTAGAGCTCAGAAGAACTCGAACAGCGCTGATAACAAGGCGTTGAAAGATCATTGGAGGGAAAAGTACGATGTGAAAAAAACAACAGACCATGTTCCCTTGGGTAAGGTTTTGGAAGATCTTGAGCGGGACAAAGATGGAGGAGATAAATTTTGCCAGTTATTTGTGTTATTTTGTATGTCGTCATTTCTTGCGCCAACGTCAAACAACGGTGTTGATCTCAAGCTTTTAAAAGCAGTACAAGATGTAAAAGCAATTCCTCAATATGACTGGTGTTCTTACGTTTTAAGTTGCTTGGTGAACGCTGGGAAAGATTCCAAAAAATCTCCTAAGCACCTCCTTGGGTGCATTCCTTTTCTGATGATTACATATTTTCAGCGGTTTGATTTTTTAGGGGAGGTCTGCGCTCATGATTTGCCACTGCTCAAGCACTGGGATGATGATAGGCTTACGGCCAGGGCAAAAGGTGAGGTGGCAAATGGGGGTCTGGGTCATCTAACACGGTCTCAGATTAAATATCCACGGTCCAAACATTCATCCGAAAACGTTGAGCCTCAACAAGTTATTACATCTACATCTCGCCCACTTCTTATTACATCTACACCTCACATCGAGGCTGAGAAGAAGTTCACAAAAATTGAATTACCGCAAGGAGTGGAAGACGATGATGAGTTGAAAGCTCGAGCCGTGGATGTATGACTTCCTTGTTGTTCCTTTATTCATTGAATTTAATATTGTTTTTTTGGTAGATCACTTACTTGTGTAACTTTAGTTCGAATGTCGTGTAACTTTAGTCATGTATATTGTAACTTTAGTCTCCTTTATTTAATTCTGTTTCTTTTTGTATCTCAGGGTGTGCATGAGCTCTATTTACTTATGCAGAGAAACGCAATTGCCTTTCATGCATGGTATGCTGATGCTACTTCTAGGATCAAACGCCTAACTACTGATCATAATAATCAACCCAACTTCGCACCATCAAAATCAACCCAAGATTTTTGGGAAGGTGAAGAACTTCATCGGTATTGTGATGAAGTAGAAGGCATAGCAGAACGGATGAAACAATCTGTGTCACATGCTCCTGTGTTGCAGGAATTGCGGACGGATAAAAAAAAGTATGATGTTGTTGATGATTGCGCCGGTAAACAATCTGTGTCATATTCTAAGGTTAGGTTAGGATCGGACGAGGATATTGATGTGTTGGATGTAGACGATTCAAGGTACATGTCACCACAGCTTTCTGACCGTATTTTCGATACTGCCGAGGTTGACGCGGCCTGCCGTACATCGCCGGGAGTAGGGGCGTCTGATCGAGGTGTAGTTCGTTCTTCGGATGATCAAGTGCCTTCAGCGGAGGATCAAATGTGTACTCATCAAATAATGCAGACTGTCGAATTCTATAACACGGCTGAAGTTAATGAAGTTTTAGGGGCTGGAGTTAATGAAGCACCTCGCTCCATCTATGTCCTGCGAACAAATCTTATCAACCATCCATTCCTGCTTCACTCTATTGAGGCCCTCCCATGCATGGACCTTGTCCCTGAGAACTTAGGGTACTCCATTGACTGTGGGTCACCTGATGCCGAGCAGGTAGTTGTGTCAGGCTTCTTGCGTGGTCAAAAGAGCCTTTTCTCCACAGTCTTTAGCATCAGGAAAGATGTAATGGACTACATTTTTCATGAGTTGCCCAATTGTGAGAAATTGTAACTCAACTTCCCCTTTGCAGTTAATAAATCTTGGGTGGATTTAATTATATTTTATTCATTACTTTTTTATTTGGTCAACATTATTAAATACATTTTTGTTTTTGTAGGGAACCTTTGGTTATATACACTGACGTTTACTGCATAAACCGTGAGGATATGAATTCATTGTTACCTGGACTGCAAATCCTGAGCAATGTCATTGAGTGTTGGTGTTTGTTATTGAACCAACTCATGAACAACGACACTGCCAAGATGGCAAGCAATTGTTGCTTTTTTGGGCTCAATCATACTGTAAGTTTTTCATCAATACAATGAACATGTGTAACTTCATGAAAATGAATATAGTGTTTAACTTCTATAAGTCAATGTGTAACTTTATTTTATGAAATGTGTAACTTCATAAAATATTGCCTAAGCTCATGACCAGGAAATGTGTAACTTCTCTGAGATCATGTGTAACTTCAGTTTGTTTTATGTGTAACTTCAATTGATGAGTTGCCTAACGTGTAACTTCTCTAAGATTATGTGTAACTTCAGTTTGTTTCATGTGTAACTTCAATTGATGTGTAACTTCTGTTCGGTTAATGTGTAACTTTAGCACAAATAAATATAACTTCATTGTGTCAAGCTTATAACTTCATTGTCCCTAGCTTATAACTTCAGTGTTATCTAAGTGAGTCTAAACAAAATGTAACTTCACTTTAATTGTTGTTTGTTGATAGAATATAGCGGTGGAAATTTGGAAGGCCAACAAAACAGGAACAGTCGTGGACCGCAGTGGAGATTTGTTTCTTGTGTGGGACATGTGGATTGAAAACTGTTCGTCTACATTTAATCTCGACGCTGATTTGGTAACCAAAACCCCCTGTTCTAAATACATTCAAATGTTGTCTTCTAAATAATATATGCAACTTACATATTTTATTGGCCAGGTCTTCATCCCTGTTCTCTCTAACGATGGCGATCACTATAGTTGCGCATGCATTAACTTCAAAACAGAGCAGATTGACTATCTTGATAACCGTTTTTATGATGATGATTATGACAAGTTACCTTACACTGGAATAGCAGTTGTCGTTGTAAGTCTTCTAACAATTGCTACGTATTGGTTAAATTATTGATTTCACTCCAAAAATTATAAAATAGTGATCATTTGTTTGAACTATTATTCAGGCTAAAGAAATGGGGAAGTATTTAATGTTTAAAGGAGTGGTCAAAGGCTCCAAGGTCTGTGATTTCAAGCTTAATAACGTCAGGTTCAGTTGGCAGAGGCAAGGGTACTCTGGAAATAATTGTGGTGTGTACATTATGCTACACATGCTTTTTTTACCGGGGTTCGCTTTTTCAGTGCGACCTAGGTAATCCTGACAGCATGATGTTGTACCGAGCTGAGATCGTGGCGACCCTGGTTCTTAGTGACCTTAACAGGGCTAGGGAAGACGTATTAGCTCGTCTTAAGTCTTTCAAAGAGGATAAGGCTCAGTCAACGTCGAAGGTTCCCGTTGGTGGCGAAGCCTCTTCAGACAAAAATGCTTCAAAGAGGATGATCGTCTTTGAGTCCGACTTTACCACTACATATAAACGACGCCGCCCGTCTCCAAAAGATCCTGCCACTCCTAAAAATCCATCTGTTGTTAAATCTGCCTTTAGTGAACCATTGTCAGCTGTTAGTAGCAGTCGTCGTGGCGGAGGCGATGGTCTTGGTTGTACCCTTGACTGCGGGAGTGCTAATCCGAAGACGCTTGTGGTATCTACATTCTTACGGAACAACCAGACTTTATTGCAGATCGTGGAAGATCTGCGGAAGCATGTGGCGGACTACTGGTTCGTAGACGACACCAACATGGCTGGCGCGTAAGTAATTTTGCTCTATTCACCCAATCATTTTGCAACAGTTGACAATGATCCCGTGTCTAACCTTCTTATTTTTATTAACACAGTGAGACCGTGGCATATTACGGATGCGATTCTCTGCTTCGTAGGGACGATATCAGGTCCATGCTTCCCGATACTGCAATGACTTCGTTTGTCATTGATTGCTGGTCAAGGTTGTTGAACCAGATAGAGGCAGAGGAGAGCAAATTGCCAAGGATGGCTTTCTTTGGATTACATCATACGGTACGATTTTAGTATCCATTCTGTAAGTCCATAGTTAATGATGGTGTAGTAACTGCAGTCTGTGGTTATGTTACTTTAGTCAGGCACTTATGTAACTTCAAGCCGTCCAAATCACATAGCCTCACCTAAGTACTTTTCATAACTATATTATACAAACATGTAACTTTAGGCTGTGTTTATGTCACTTTAACCTGACACTTATGTAACTTCAAGCCATGTAACTTTTCATAAATGTCCTTAACAACATGTAACTTCAGCCTGATGTTTGTGTAACTGCAAGCTGTGTTTTGTGTAACTTTAGTCATAACCTTACATAAGTACTTTTCATAAATGTCCTTAACAACATGTAACTTCAGCCTGATGTTTGTGTAACTGCAAGCTGTGTTTTGTGTAACTTTAGTCAGAACCTTACATAAGTACTTTTCATAAATGTCCTTAACAACATGTAACTTTAGCCTGATGTTTGTGTAACTGCAATATGTGTTTTGTGTAACTTTAGTCAGACATGTAACTTTAGTCTGATGTTTATGTAACTTCAGGCTGTTTTTATCTCACTTTAGCCTGACATTTATGTAACTTCAAGCCATAATCTTACCTAACTACTTTTCATAACTATATCATACAACATGTAACTTTAGCATGTCATTTTATTGATCTTCAAGTCATGTAATTTTTTGGTGTAGGATGTCCTGCAGCGGATACTAGCAACAAATGAACAGTGCACACCAAATGAAATCAACTACGATAACCTTTTCAAAATTTGGGACTTTAACCGGAGCGACTGTGGGCAAACCTTCAACTTGAATGCGGATTTAATTTTCGTGCCAATCAATATTGATGACCACATAGCATGCGTATGTATCAATTTCAGGAGCAACACGGTAGACCTCCTTGATCATCAGATTCACTACATTTCGGAGAAGTCAATAATATGCAAGGCGTCAGAAATAATAGTAAGTAGTACAACGGTATTAATTTGATGATTTATTTGACCAATTGTAAATGTACAAGTGTGTTAACATGAAATTTTTGTGCAGGCTTCAGCAATGGTTGACTACTTAGATTCTAGAGGAATTAGCAGGGATTTGGTCATGTTAAAACACCGTCAAGTACATTTTGATTGGAATCGCCCTTTCCCGAACAAAAATGAATCAGGCATCTTCACCATGATGTACATGTTAATATACAACGGAGAGTCGTTCAAACATGAAGATCTTGGGAATAAGGTCAGTCGGCGATACTTGGTAGTCCAGCTTGCAACCACCCTTATACTAGCTGATATGAATAGCAAACGAGACGATGTATTGAAGAAGGTCAAGGATTTCGTAGCCAACAAACCAACAATCTGGAATACGGTACAAGCTAACCGTAAAGCTGCAAAGTTATTGTCTAAAAAAACAAAATGAACTTTGTTATGCTGTAACTTTTGAATTTTATAGATATTGTTGAAAAAAACAGGATTAGTTAGTTATGGATGTATATTTGGAAGCTTCATACTTAGCTTGTGTTAAGTTAGAATGAAATGTGTAACTCTTAACACAAAAAGTGTCACTTATGATCGATTATAGTGTAACTTCTAAATGCATAACTAATATTTTTGGGGTTTAAATCCTTTTTGGAATCTATTTTCACATACGATAAAGATGTTCAATATTGTAACTTCAGTCAGTTTTTTTGTAACTTTATAGCGACTGATGTGTAACTTTATTCCCACATAATCTATTTAACTGTTCGTTAACTTCAATATCAGTTATGACTTCCAATTATTGTAACTTCAATATTTGGAGTAACTTCTTTTTATAAATAGAGTCATTTTTATGTAACAATGCTACATTTTTCATCTCAAATAAGATGGCTTACATGATTGTAACTTCAAGCTGTGTTTATGTAACTTTTCTCTGACATTTATGTAACTTCAAGTCATTTAATATACAACATGTAACTTCAGTCTGTATTTATGTAACTTCAAGCTGTGTGTTATGTAACTTTACTTTGACATTTATGTAACTTCAAACCATGTAACTTCAAGCCAAAGATCCAAAGTAACATTGCAATCACACTATTTAAAATAACATTGAAAATGAAAAATAAACTTAGTACATTAAAAAGGAAATAAGCCACAAATCCAAAATATGTCTGTGATATCAAACTACTCAAATACATCATCTTCTTCATCCTCGTCCTCCTCCTCCTCTCCATTTGATGACTCATTTGATTGCGGTGGATGATCCGCGAACGGGTTGGGGCAGTTCCTCTTATCATGATGTGCCATTTGCTTACAGTTTTTGCACATGCGCTTGGGTTTGGCAGCCGCCGCAACGGCTTTCGCCTTAGCAGACAAAATCCTTTTGCCACTCCCCTTGTTTTTGGAAAGTTTTGGAGGCAGTACTGTTATCTCCTTGCTCGCCTTACAACCAAGACTTTGTTCTAATTCTTGTTGTTTACTAATTGGCTCGATTGAAGGTATTAGTGTTTCTCTGAAATCCCGAATTAAAGTGCACAATCTCTCCACATCATCCTTGCCCCTAGCCCTTAGCAACCCAACCGTCTCGTGCACTTCCGACCACAACTTCGTGATTTCAATTTGTTTTTCGTCAATGATATCTCTCCCATCATCTTTTTCACGGATCGCATCCTTTGTCCATCTTTTTGCTATACATGTATCTGGTATTGTATGGACCCCATTACTTGAATAAATCGAAATGATATGCCTACAAATTATTCCAGTTCTTTCGAACATTCTACAGGTGCACTTTGCTTGATGTGTACCTAACCGCCAGACAAATAAAGTTGTAAATAAGTAATAATAGATAATTAAACCACAATATCTAACATAATGTAGAGGTAGTTAAAGAGTAAGAATCTTTTTTTATATAAATTTCAGACTATAGATTTGATCTTATAACGTGTAAGTTAATGGGTGATTGTGTAACTTTAACGTGTGATTGTGTAACTTTAATGGGTGATTGTGTAACTTTATTACATCACCCTGTTACTTCAATGGGTGATTGTGTAACTTCAATGGGTGATTGTGTAACTTTAATGAGTAATTTTGTAACTTTAATGGGTGATTGTGTAACTTAATTATAAAGTGTAACTTAATGGGCGATTGTTACAGAACTATATACAGACTAAATGCAGTGAGTAATACCTGGGCAATATTCAATGTCAAACAACTTTTCCCTCAATCTGTCTTTTATCTTGGTCAGCTCTACTCCATTCAACTCTGCGAAACCCCTAACGCTAAGACCGTGAGTAGAGTGCTTCACCTCTTCTTGGAATAAATCAAACACCGCATGTGTGTACAATCGGGCTCCATGACTCTCGATAGGAGAATCACTAGACAACTTCGGTGATGTTTGACGTGTTACATTGTCAAGCCCTTTGTGAGTGTGTCTTTGTTGGTCCATAGCACTTTCAAAGCGCATCCAAAACTCGACTAACGTCCCAGATTTGTGCTCAAATCTCTTAAAAAAACTGTTCTCGCTCTCTGATCTTTGTGTTGTCCTCATAACACTACTCATATTCAGGTCCCTACACTGGGCCATTACCCACTGCCTCCTTATAAGATATGTTTCAGCAAACCAGTCACCGTTATCAACGCCATGTTCTTCCATTATTTCCCCCCAACGATTGTCAAATTCTAGTGGTTCAAGTTCATCGTCCCACACAATAGCATTCAACTTTTTTATAAAATCTGGATAATCTGTAGCTGTACTACCGTATTTGACTGGAACTTTGTTCATGATGTGCCACATGCAAAACCGGTGCCTCGCCGTCTTGAAAACAAGTGGGACAGATTTAATAATCCCGGGGTCTTGGTCGGTAATAATATATTCCGGTTCCTTACCCCCCATCGCATGCAAAAAACGTTTGAACACCCAGCTAAACGAGTCCTCATTCTCCCTAGCAAGTAGCGCACCACAAAAAGTGACTGATCTCCTGTGATTATCAACCCCGGTGAAAGGGGTAAATACCATTGAGTATTTGTTCGTTGAATATGTGGGGTCGAAAGAAACAACATCGCCAAATGCTGCGTAGTTTCTCCGAGCAATACCATCCGCCCAAACTGCCCTCATCAGGCTACCATCAACATCAACTTCATAATCGAAGAAAAAATCTTCTCGTGTCTCTGCCATGCCCTTGAAATGGTCTACGAACAACTGTCCGTCTCTTTCATTGATAAAACACTTTACATCCCTCTGGAAATTCTTAAAGTCTGTTAAACTCGCACCAATATTCTCGAACCCGTTGACATGTTCCTTGCACATTTTGAAGGTCTTTGTAGCTCCTATCTTCAACTGCAATATAAGTTACACAACAGTAACACAACATTAGCATAGAAGTTATTTAAAGTTACACAACATTATCACAAAAGTTACATTATTATGGGGCGAAAGTTACACAACAGTTACTTAAAGTTACGCATCACTATCAAATAAGTTACACTATTATGAGGCGAAAGTTACACTACATTAGCATAAAAGTTACACTATTATGTGGCAAAAGTAACACAACATTAGCATAGAAGTTTTTTAAAGTTACACAACATTAGCACAAAAGTTACATTATTATGGGGCGAAAGTTACACTATATTAGTTTCATAACTTTGCGTCTAAATTATGTTACTTATCTCATATTAAATTACCTAACAAAGCCATATAAATATATATAGTAACTAATTTATGTGAAATAGTATACTAACCTTCGAGTTATAGACAATTAGTTCCTTGTGATACTTGTGTAATTTCCGTGACAACTTTTGAAACTCCCTATCTGCAACCGAAACCAGCTCATGATTGTGTCCAGCATGAAATCGGTCAATTAATAGTACACCCTTCACCATGTATAACCTGATCCTTGCTTTGCACCCTACCCTTCTTATTTTATTATTTCTCAACTGCTTCACCCCTTCAACTTCGCCATCCCCGTCTTTCAATTCTGAACTTTCTTCATTGTCTTTGATTTTGCACAACTTCTTTGAGTACTTAAACCCCTCCCTGTTACAAACCAGGAGCTTGGATTTCACCGTACCATCCCGACCCCTCTTCGTAGTATATCTACGCACATCAAAACCCGAAGCAAGTGCATAAACCTTATAGAACTCCACGGCTTCCTCTACGGCGTTGAACTGCTGCCCGATGAATGGCGTGAACTGGTCCTCGACTATCCTACAAAATTCGTCAACCCCTACCTTTTGGAGTACCTCGGTGTAGTCTTGCCCTGTAAAATTTTTGTAACATTAAATCGCGTTTGTGTAATGTACTATTAATGTAATTGTACTGTAACATGTGTGTAATTTCAATACAAGCTATGTGTAACTCTACCCTCTACAATATGTAACTCTTATCCGTATTGTATGTAACTTTCATTATTTAAACTGTAATTTTAAAACAACCTATGTGTAACTCTACCCACTAAAATATGTAACTCTTATCCGTATTCTATGTAACTTTTCATAAGTTAAACATGTGTAACTTTAATTCAACCTATGTGTAACTCTAAACCTACAGTATGTAACTCTTATCAGTATTCTATGTAAATCTCATATGTTAAATTGTAAACCTTACAGGATATGATTATTTTGGAATTGCATTGTGTGTAACTTTAACACCAATATATGTAACTCTACCTCGTACTGTATGTAACTTTAATACGAATATAATCTTCGTCTATGAACCCAAACTAAGAACCCACAAGAATATGCAAAATATGAAAACCTAATCGTCAATATGAAAATCTATTTGCTCAATATCAAAAAATTTATATTAGATGAAGATGAACAGTCTAAGAAATTCTAACCCTTGATATGAAAACGTAATCGTCAATATAAATCGTCAATATGAAGATGAACAGTCTAAGATGAACAGTCTAAGAAATTCATGGTCTTGATACTTTATAATGAAGATACTAACAATTCTTATAACAAAAAAAATACAGAGAATGCAAGATTAAAAAATTATTACCGTCCTCAGCTTCAACAATCTGCATATCATCCATGTCAGCGACCATTACGTTTTTTTTTTATGAATGAAGAAACAAAAGAGAGATATGGAATGAGAAGATAGATGAATAATAAGAGAGATATGGAATGAGGTTCAGGGAACGATTAGTTTGTAATTAGAGAGTTGAAGGATTACAGAAGACTGACAAAAGAGGAGAGATGGTATTGTAATTACTGTCATTTTTTGGGAAGCTAAACTAGTATTAACTACATGCAGATTAGACTAAAGCTCTTTTTTGTAATTAATAACATGTCTCTTTTCCTATTAATCTCAGCCATCCATCAATTCTAATCTAAGGGTGGGAAAATGGACTTAGGGACTCATCTAAATAACTGGACTTACCTGAACCTCACTATATATATATATATATATATATATATATATATAGAGGCAAGATCCGGTGAGTCCACCTAAATATTTGAGTCCGTGAGTCCAGCTATACAATATCACAGAATATACAAAACAATATCACTGGTTATACTAAACAATATCACGAAAAACAACAGCACAAAAGGGTTAAAAATATTTTATGTCATACTACTCGCCGTTGACGACCACTACCCACCCACCAATACCGATGACAATCCAAGCATATAGATGACACAAACAAACATTTATCCACATTGCCATCACCCATTATTTATCCAATGTTTTATTTCCAATCTCCATATTTCTCCACCCATACACATTA